>PTXO01000059.1:7111-51712 GCA_003020785.1 Hanseniaspora gamundiae
AAATGAATTGACAGAGGTGTGCTAATAATAGGTATAATATTCACGGATTCCACCATAAAAAATTCAAAGTGTGTTGTTGTTGTTAATAGTCGGATAAATGAATTGAACGAATACTCTTTTTTTTTTTTTTTTCCTTGTGCGTAAACAAAAAAACTTGTTAAAAAAAAACTTGTTCAAAAGAAAAATTCTTATATAGGAAAAAGAACCACTACTAATACTTTGGCGTAGTGGAAAGAAACAGATATCTTTGACACAGAATTATCAGTAGCGTTTTACTCTATGAAACAATTAGAAATAGTGCAAGAAAAAACAACAACCAAAAAAGTAAAAATATATTTGTCTTACCCTACTGTGTATTGTGTATGTATATATATATATATATACAGTATTTCATGAGGGTAATGATAATTGTTATAATAATAATAATAAAAAACAGGGATAATGTTAAGGTAGGTCATTATTTATAGGTATGTAGGTTACATTGATGAAGATACAAAAAATACAACAACAACCGTATATAGACTAAGTGATTAAATTGAAGGTATGGACTCCAAGTATTATAAAGAAGCATTGGAGGAGTATAAAGATCAACAAAAAGAAGCACAAGAGGATATTGATCAATGGGATAAAAGAATAAACAAAACAGGTTGTTCTGTAGAAAACATGGCATTGCAACTCTGCCATGCAGATACCAATGATTGGAGACAGTGTTTGAATGAAATGGCACTGTTTAAAAAATGTTGGGCTTCTATGGGTAATAACGAGAGAGCCCATACAGTTGACAATACAATCAAGGAAACAACAACCGCAGAGAAATAATGATATAGATAAAAGATCAAAGGCAGTACACGAGTAAATATGCATTAAAAAAAACAGGAGAGATGAAAGGATTTGCCCAGTTTGGTTTTTGCCTATTATAAATAGAGTGGAAACTCAGTTCTTTCTACATCATCAATGTTTGACATTAGCAACAATAAGAACCTTTAAACGAAAACAGTTATATCACGTGACTTGGCTATTTTATAAACGTTATTTCTTACTCAATAAGAATAAACAAACTATATATATAAATCTGTACATAAACAAGAGTTTAGAAAATATTTATAATCAATTCAAGCAAGTAGCACCCGTAAAAAAAAATCACAATGAGTGGGAACTCCAAAGTGTTGAAGAAAAGAAAGAAGAAGTTTAATTTGAAAAAATTGAACTCTGCAGTGAAAAGTTTGTTAGAACAAAAGAATGATGATGGTGTTGTAGAGATTCAACCTAACAACAACAACATCAACAACAACAACAACAACAACAACAACAACAATCTGAGTATAGTAAAAAGTGAAAAAAAACCACATGCGAAGAAGGACTTGCCCTGGCTGAGGCAAAAGCTCATAGATGTTGAAGACAATGGAGACGATTATACAAAAAATAGTCATTCAGACGACAACAATGCATCACCGTCACCTGGTACAAACGGTAAAGAAACTATAGTGAAAGATGGGAAAACATACACTATGTCAAAAGAAAACAAATTGATACCGAAACTTAACGATGATGAGATCATGGAAAAGCATAAACAAGCAGACGAAAATATGAGAGAGGCATGGATGAACATAATTGATAAATACTCTGTTAATGAAAATGATGAAAACTATAGAGGTTTGAAAAGTGATGTTATAGATATACAGACTGGTCAGATTGTAGAAGACAACGGTCATTTGAGGAATTTGCATAGAAAGAACCGTAAAAAAATGATGCTAGTGGATATATACGGTGGTAGTGGTGGACCTTCCGATATGTTGGATACTACAGATGATTTGAACAGAGAACTTCTCATAAGAAATGATAAATACGTGAGTAGAATATTAAATGGATGGAACTCGTCTAGTAAATCTCACGAGAAAAATAAGGGGAATACCAAGAAAATAGATGCACATGCTCATGCAGATTTTGGTTCTTATTCTGACTCTGATTCCGATTACATCGATGCGTCTAGTGAAAGTGATGAAAGCGATATATGGGGGGAACCAAAGAAAGTATATACCACTGGATCAGGGGAAAGAAAGATAGGTGATGATAAAGAAGATATTGATGATAGTTTTATTGAGAATAGTGAGTCTGGATCTGGATCTGAATCCGAGGTGGAATATGCAATGACTTCGTCACCATCATCATCATCATCATTATCATGATCACTCTGGAAAATCACGTGATCTATGCTATTGCTCTACTTCACAAAAGGGGAACAGATATTGGAAAAAGAGTTCTGGAAAATTCTGTAATCATCACTGTGATCAATATTCTAGGTGTGGATTAATTGATATTGTATATAAATGCATGTAATCGGTAAGCCTTCTTCAATTCAAGACATCGAAGCAAGAAAACACCCACCAGTACAAAACCAATTAACAAAATGACACACAGAAAAACTTTTTTTGATATTGCTATTGACGATAAGCCTGCAGGTAGATTAGTCTTTGAGCTATTTGATGATGAAACACCTAAAACATGTGAGAACTTCTACCAGTTGTGTAAAGGTGATTATGGGAACTGCAAGACAAATCCAGATATTCCATTATCCTATGAAAATAGTATCTTCCATAGAGTGATAAAAGACTTTATGCTTCAATTTGGTGATTTCACCAACTTTAACGGGTCAGGTGGTGAAAGTATCTATGGTGAGAAATTCGAGGATGAGAATTTTGTTCACAAACACACAGAACCTTTCTTGTTGAGTATGGCCAATGCTGGTCCAAACACAAACGGTTCGCAATGTTTTATCACTGTTTCGAACTCCCCATTGACCCACTTGGATAACAAACATGTTGTTTTCGGTAAAGTCATTCAAGGGAAAAGATTAGTAAGAACCATTGAGAGATCTGAATGCGATAGCAACGACAAGCCAGTGGCAACAGTAAAAATCACCAAGACAGGTGTCTTACCAAATGATTACGCTGTTCCAAAAGACGCAGAACTACTATCAAAGGATCAATACGGCGATGATTACGAACCAAACGTCGCTGATGAACCAAGAGTGGATTTGCAGAAGATGGACACTGTGTTGAATGTAGTAGATGCTATCAAGACTATTGGTACAACATGTTTCAAAGATAAAAACTACGAAGCTGCCCTTGAAAAATACTCTAAATGCAGCTCCTACTTGAACGAATATACGGAATCTATTAATAACAAATTCGATAATGCTGATGATGAGAAAAAAATCATCTCTTTGAAAGCCACAGTTTTCAACAACGTCGCCATCAGTGCTCTTAAAGCAGGAGACTATAAAGAGGCTCTAAAAGGTGCCACCCAGGTTTTGCACATTGAAAACTTGGATGACAACGTCACAAAGGCAAAAGCGTTGTACAGAAGAGGACTAGCATACTACCATTTGAAAGATTTCGAGATGGCACTGACAGATTTAGAATTTGCTACAGTTTATCAACCAAATGATAAGAGCATCCACAAGGCCATTGCCGACGCCAAAGCATCGAAAAAAGCTGAATTAGTAAAACAGAAAAAATCTTTATCCAAAATGTTTGGATAGGTTAAAAAGACCTCTTATATCGGTATACAACCAAAGTCTATAGTAACATGTAACGTGAATATATATCAATCATGCACATATACACGCACATCATCTAGCTCGATTGCAGTTCGTAATGATTGTTTAATCTATATAGCTTATTATACAAATTACCCGATCAGTGTAGTCTTTCTTTTTTTCCACTTTTTCTTTTGACGAAAATTTTTTTTTTTTTTTGGATATACATACCAACAAGAACAACAAACTTTTTTCAACACTCAAACACAGAGTAAGTGTACATTTCATAACATAACAAGAAGAGAGAGAGAGAGAGACAACGAGGGAAAGAGAGTGGAAGACAAGCAAGAAGAGGAGATACATTAAAAACATAAAAAAAACAACACATATACCAAATGCAACAATCTTATTCCAGCGCTCCTTTAAGAACTATCAAAGAAGTTCAGTTCGGGTTGTTTTCTCCTGAGGAAATTCGTTCAATCTCTGTTTTGAAAATCTCTACAGCAGATACTTTTGACGAAAAGGGTGTTCCAATCATAAACGGGTTGAACTCTCCTTTGTTAGGTACCGTTGACAGAAACAACATGTGTCAAACCTGTCACGAAGGGATGAGTGACTGTCCTGGTCATTTTGGGCATATTGAATTGGCAAAACCGGTGTTCAACATTGCCTATTTATCCAAAATCAAAAAAATATTGGAATGTACGTGTGTCCACTGTGGGAGAATGCTACTAGACGACAACGACCCAAACATGAAACAAGCCTTGAAAATTAAAGATCCTAAAAAGAGATTCAACACAATCTGGACTCTTTGTAAAACGATCAATGTTTGTGAAACCGATGTTTTGACAAGCGACAACGTTTACGTTTCCAGAGGTGGTTGTGGTCATATCCAACCTCAAATTAGAAAGAACGGTATTGGTTTCACTGTCATGTACAAAAAGGGTAAAGATGCAGACGACGACGACGAACCTGAACAGAAGATTTTGTCTCCAGACGAAGTGTTGAATATTTTCAAACATATCTCTTCTGAAGACTGTTGGAAATTGGGGTTCAACGAAAACTACGCTAGACCTGAGTGGATGATTTTGACGGTTTTGCCTGTTCCACCACCATGTGTTAGACCAAGTGTTGCCTTCAACGAATCCCAAAGAGGGGAAGATGATTTGACCTATAAATTAGGTGATATCTTGAAAGCCAATATAAATGTGCAAAAATTGGAACTAGATGGTTCCCCACAACACGTTATCCAAGATTTTGAAAAATTGTTGCAGTACCACGTTGCTACTTATATGGATAACGATATCGTTGGTCAACCACAAGCTTTGCAAAAGTCAGGAAGACCAGTCAAATCCATCAGAGCAAGATTAAAGGGTAAAGAAGGGAGAATTAGAAGTAATTTGATGGGTAAGAGAGTGGATTTTTCTGCCAGAACAGTTATTTCAGGTGACCCTAATTTGGAGTTAGATCAAGTCGGTGTTCCACTTTCTATTGCCAAAACTTTGACATACCCAGAAGTTGTTACTCCTTACAACATCGATAGACTAACACAATTAGTCAGAAACGGTCCAACTCAACATCCGGGGGCCAAATATGTCATCAGGGACAACGGGGCCAGAATTGATTTGAGATACAGCAAAAGAACAGGTGACATTCAATTACAATATGGTTGGAAAGTGGAAAGACACATTGTCGATAACGATACTGTTTTGTTTAACAGACAATCTTCTCTACACAAAATGTCAATGATGGCTCACAGAGTCAAAGTCATGCCATACTCGACTTTCAGACTAAATTTATCGGTCACATCTCCTTATAATGCGGATTTCGATGGTGATAAAATGAATTTACATGTTCCACAAAGTGAAGAAACCAAAGCCGAATTATCCCAATTATGTGCAGTTCCATTACAGATTGTCTCTCCTCAGTCCAACAAACCATGTATGGGGATTGTTCAGGATACCCTAGCAGGGATCAGAAAAATGACACTGAAAAGCACTTTTATTGACTATGCTCAAGTTTTGAACATGTTGTATTGGATTCCGGAATGGGACGGTGTTGTTCCACCACCATGTATTTTGAAACCAAAGCCAATGTGGTCTGGTAAACAAGTTTTGTCGAGTGCAATTCCTAAAGGTATTCATTTGCAAAGATTTGACGACGGGACCACATTGTTGTCTCCAAAAGATAACGGTATTTTGGTCATTGACAGTCAAGTTTTGTTTGGGGTTGTGGACAAAAAGACCGTTGGTTCTTCTGCCGGTGGTTTGATTCACGTTGTCACCAGAGAAAAGGGACCGTATGTCTGTTCCAAGTTATTCGGTAATATCCAAAAATTGGTTAATTTCTGGTTGCTTCATAACGGGTTTTCCATTGGTATTGGTGATACAATTGCCGATGAAAAAACCATGAGAGAAATTACAGATGCCATTGCCATTGCCAAAGTCAAAGTCGAAGAAGTCACCAAAGAAGCCCAAGATAACTTTTTGACAGCCAAACATGGTATGACCTTGAGAGAATCTTTCGAAGATAACGTCGTTAGATTTCTAAATGAGGCCAGAGATCAAGCAGGTAGATCTGCAGAGGTCAATTTGAAAGACTTGAATAACGTGAAACAGATGGTTAGTGCTGGTTCCAAAGGGTCCTTTATTAATATTGCGCAAATGTCTGCTTGTGTGGGTCAACAATCTGTTGAGGGTAGACGTATTCCCTTCGGTTTTGCTGATAGAACGTTGCCTCATTTTTCGAAGGACGATTACTCTCCTGAATCGAAGGGTTTTGTTGAAAACTCATATTTGAGAGGGTTGACACCACAGAAATTTTTTTTCCATGCGATGGGTGGGAGAGAAGGTTTGATTGATACTGCTGTGAAGACTGCCGAAACTGGTTATATTCAAAGACGTTTGGTGTAAGCCTTAGAAGATATCATGGTCCACTATGACGGGACAACCAGAAACTCTTTGGGTAACATTATCCAGTTCATATACGGTGAAGATGGTTTAGATGCTGGTCATGTTGAAAAACAATCCATCGATACTATTCCTGGTTCAGATGCTGCCTTTGAGAAGCGTTATAGAATAGACATCTTGAACAAAGATGCTCATTCGATCAAAAATCTGCTAGAGTCTGGTTCTGAGATTGTCGGAGACATAAGAATACAGTCATTATTGAATGACGAGTACAGACAGTTGATCAAGGACAGAAAGTTTTTGAGAAAAGTGTTTGTAGAAGGTGAAAGCAACTGGCCACTACCAGTGATCATCAGACGTATTATTCAGAACGCCCAAAACACATTCAAGATTGATATCAGTAAGCCTACAGATCTAACTATTGACGAAATAATTACCCAAGTCAAAGCACTAGAGACTAAACTAATTGTTTTGAGAGGTAAAGGACACATACTAGAAGAAGCTCAAGAGAACGCCATCAAGTTGTTTACTTGTTTGCTGAGATCTAGATTATCCAGCAAGAGAATCATTTTTGAATACAGACTAAATAGACAGACGTTGAAATGGGTCATAAACAACATCGAGGCCCAATTTTCGAAATCCGTGGTCCATCCTGGTGAAATGGTGGGTATTCTAGCCGCACAATCCATTGGTGAGCCAGCTACACAGATGACGTTGAACACTTTCCATTTTGCCGGTGTTGCTTCCAAGAAAGTCACTGCGGGTGTTCCTCGTTTAAAGGAAATTTTAAATGTTGCCAAAAACATGAAAACTCCATCGTTAACAGCATATCTAGATCCAGGCTATGCTGACGATCAAGAAAAGGCCAAGCTGATCAGATCTGCAATCGAACACACTTCTTTGAAGAGTGTCACAATTGCCTCTGAGATTTACTATGATCCTGATCCAAGATCCACGGTTATCGAAGATGACGAAGAAATCATTCAATTGCACTTTTCTTTGTTGGACGAGGAAACCGAAGCACAACTAGAATACCAATCGCCGTGGTTGTTGAGACTAGAGTTGGACAGAGCAGCCATGGATGACAAAGATTTGACTATGGGTCAAATTGGTGAAAAGATCAAGGAAACTTTCAAAAACGATTTGTTTGTTATTTGGTCCGAAGATAATGCTGAGAAATTGATTGTTCGTTGTAGAGTTGTCCGTGATCCAAAAACCATGGATGCCGATATGGAAGCCGAAGAAGATCACATGTTGAAGAGAATTGAAAACAACATGTTGGAAAGCATCACCTTAAGAGGTGTTGAAGACATCAGTAGAGTTGTCATGATGAAGTACGATAGAAAGGTCGTTAATCCAGCCACTGGTGATTACCACAAAGTTCCAGAATGGGTTTTGGAAACAGATGGTGTCAACTTGTTTGAAGTGATGATTGTTCCGGGTGTGGATGCTTCCAGAATTTACACTAACAGTTTCATTGACATAATGAATGTTCTAGGTATTGAAGCTGGTAGATCCGCTCTATACAAGGAAGTGTACAATGTTATTGCTTCCGATGGTTCGTATGTTAATTATAGACATATGTCTTTGTTGGTTGATGTTATGACCTCTCAAGGGTTCTTGATGTCGATCACGAGACATGGTTTCAACAGATCTGACACAGGTGCCTTGATGAGATGTTCTTTTGAAGAAACTGTTAAAATTCTAATGGAAGCCGGTGCTTCAGCCGAGCTTGACGATTGTCGTGGTGTGTCTGAAAATATTTTGTTGGGCCAAATGGCTCCAATTGGTACTGGTACTTTTGATGTTATGATCGACGATGACACTTTGGGCAAATACATGCCGGAACAAAAGACTTTTGAAACTGACGCAGGTGGTGCTACCCCATACAGCTCCGATGCTGGTTTGGCCAACACTGACATTGACATCAAAGATGAACTTATGTTTTCGCCTGTCACAGAAGCAGGTGCTGCCGACGCCATGGCAGGTGGGTTCACGGCTTACGGTGGTGGTGAGTTTGGAGAGTCAACTTCCCCATATAACGGGTATGGCTCTACGTCTCCAGGGTTTGGCGGATCGTCATCTCCTGGCTTTTCACCAAGCTCTCCGTCGTATTCTCCAACTTCACCTTCCTATTCGCCAACATCTCCTTCATATTCGCCAACATCTCCTTCGTACTCACCAACGTCCCCATCATACTCACCAACTTCTCCATCATACTCACCAACGTCCCCATCGTACTCACCAACTTCACCATCATACTCACCAACATCTCCATCATATTCGCCAACTTCCCCATCGTACTCGCCTACGTCTCCATCATATTCGCCAACTTCGCCATCTTACTCACCAACATCGCCTTCATACTCACCAACATCACCTTCCTACTCACCAACATCGCCTTCATATTCGCCAACCTCCCCGTCGTACTCGCCAACTTCGCCTCAGTATTCGCCAACTTCTCCTTCTTATTCACCAACTTCTCCTCAGTATTCTCCAACTTCTCCATCATATTCTCCTACATCTCCACAATACTCACCAACATCTCCTTCATACAATCCTAACGCCAACGAGAATGATGAAAACAATTCCCAGGTTAAGAAAGAGCACGACTAATTGTAGAACTCTTCTCTTACTCTTGATAATTGGTTGACTATACTTTAATACTAAAAAATGCTCTATGATACATTGTAGTGTTGAACAGATAGTCTTTGCGATACGCCAATTTTAAAGTACGAGACTATGCTTTTTTAATAAAGATTATTCAAATGATAAAAAAAGAAAATAAAAAAATATATATATATAAAGAAACAAAACAATATAAGGAAAAATAAATGTATACAGTATAAAGCTACTTTCCAGTGCATTTTGCTATTATACATCTTGCAGATCCACGGTCTTGAAAATCATTGGGAAACTTTTTTAGAAATTAATCCTTTAAAGATATCAAAACTATTTCCGTCAGGTTGTAACTGGAACAGATTACCAGTAAACACGTCATCACTTCCAGGCATCAACTCTTTGGCCATCAACAACCCGTACTCGTCAGTGATACCAGAGATCCTGGCTCTAATCGATCTTTCCGATGTTAAAGTGATAATTTGGTCTGAATGTAACCAATGTTTGTAGTACTCCGGCAAAACACTTTTCTCACCTAGATTCACGAAAGAATCAAAAAGAGTGTGCATATGATTCAAGTAGAGAGCAAGCAATTTTTCATGTTGAACAGGTGGTAAAAGATCGCCTTCGCTTGCTCCACGGGCTTTCAATTCCTCATTAATAATATCAACCCAATGCTGAACAGAAACAGAAGGCGCCTCGTTTGAGATATTGATCCCAATACTAATCAGAATGTTGTACTTGTTGTTCAAAAAGTTGGTATTGACTAAGATACCTGCTGACTTGACGTATGAAGGTTCGATATCTGTTAATGGCACAGGTTTGTCCTCAAAAATGTTTAAATTGTGATTCTTGTAGTACGCTGGATCTAGAATGTACAAGTCATTTGGCCATTTGATCTTAATAGGAACGTGTTCATAACCTTTGGCATATGACTTTATGGCCTTGGCCATAGCTAATGCGACAAGATATTGAACAAACACGACACTAACTGGCTTGTACGATACCGGAGAAGAAAGGGGCAAAGAGACCGATACCGTTGACGCCAACACACCTGCCGGACTCACCCATGTGTTTCCACCACGTCCTCTCCCAGACAACTGGTGGGTACCCACAAAAACCAACGAGCTTTCAGGGATTATTGGCAGTAACGATTTGTTTGCATCTAAAAGGACACTGGTTGATGTTACAACCTCGCTGTACATGATCAAAGATCCATAGGTGTTTGTTGGGGCACGATTTTTAAAATAAGTAGCAACATTGAATTTCGGAGTCTTGGAATAGGGGACAATAGTTTCATCATCAGCAGGTAAAACAATAACTTTGGTAGCAGTTGCAGGATCTTCATGCGGATTGCCCTTGACGGCATTCAACTTTTCATTATTGAACCCTTTGATAAAGTAAAAATCATCAACGTTACTTTGAAAGCGATAAGAATCGCTATCTACTCTTGCTTGACCCAAATTTTTTTCAAATTCTTGTAATATTGGAAAGTCTTTCTTTTCAGCAGACAAATAAATTGGAGTTAAAGCAAGTCTGCTGTTGTTTTCCTCATCGTTCACCTTCAACCCTGCTCTTTTCAAAATGTACTTGATGAATTTTAATCTCTCTGGATTAGCAGCTACCAACTGCTTAATGACGTCTTCCTTGTATGGGTTGTCACTCGCATTATTGATTATAATATCTGGAACGTACTCTGGATGTGGACCTAGCAGCAATGTTTTACCCTTACCATTGCTGCACAAAATAACAGCAGCATTTCTGGACTTTTCATGATCACCAGCCACATCAACAAACATTTCATCCTCTTCTGCATATGTTGCAAGAACCTCAACATTGTCATGGCTTTCAGGTGAAATAAATGCAGCCCCACCATTATATATCGATTTTACTGTTGTACCGTTGTCGACATTTAAAGTAACGACCCTTGCTCCATCATTTGAGTCGTATGTGAAACCGGTAAATGCAGGTCCTCTGGCTACACCAGAGAAAAATTTCAAATCTCTTGGTCCAGAAACTTCCATGACCGGATCGCCCAGAGCAAACTCACAGCGAGAGGTACCAAAGTACCCACCTGCACAGATACCAATGAATAGCCCACCCTTTTTGTTGACAAATTTTTGAATTTCTGCTATAGCTGGTTTGCATTCTTTCACATAAGGCAGATCAGCTCCGCCTGGGAAAACTAAAGCTGAGGTTTTAGTCATCCATGGTTCTGATATCAATGCTTTGTTTGTAATCGTTCTCACTGCGTAATTAGGCTCCAAGGCACTGCGCAATGTTTCCAAAGTATGCTGAACACACACTGGCGATGCCCCTTGGCCACTGTATACCAAAACGTTCATGATGTGTGCTAGATGTTTTTTGTAAAGTGACGTGATTAATGTTGGTTAATCTTTGGTTTGCCTAGTTCTTTACTTAACAATACTGAATAGAAAAACCAATTGATTATATTACATCGCCTTATATAGTATCTTGAATAACATGAGTAAAGATCAATTACTTTCGTCCAATTCCAATAAGTGTTGAAAATAGCAGGACTTGAATAAATGTTGAAAAAAGAGGGTCACAAACTGCTAGCGATTTCAAAAACCCTGTCCAGACTTTCGCCTTTTAGAGTTTGGGTTGTTGAAGTAGATGATTGGTTTTCTCTTTCTTTTTTTTTTTTTTTTTTTTTTTTAATCAGGTATGATTCAATTATGTTAAGAAAGCGACCCAGTTTAAGGAGATTGACGTTTGACGTTTGACGTTTCCCTGGGAGAACTGAAAGAAAAAAAACTATCAAAATGTTGATCTTTACAAAGAGTCATTGAGTAATGATTGTGTGACTAAACTGTACATATGTATCAATGTTTGTTTGTTTTGGGGAAAAAAGGTTCATATGTAAATGGATTGTCCAATATATCTTGGTAATTGTTCAAGAGGCATTATGAACGGTTCGATGAACTCTTCATCCAGCAAGGAAAAAGGTTGAGGCGTCAACATGTTTGTCATACGCTTTGTTGAGATGGCAACTTGAGCACTCAAAGATGATTGCTAAAAAAAACCAACATGTGTACCAAATTAGAGACTCAAAAGCTTTCCACAGCGACACTTTCTTGAACAGAGGAGTCATCTTGCATTTTACATAAGTAACATCCCTCTTGAAACATCATATTGTTGAACTTTGAAGATTGAAATTGTTGTGAAAAGGCAATACCCCCTCAACGTATAGGCTCAATCAAACATGTGTGATCATTGTTTGAGAGTATAACTATCACGGCAACCACATAGAAGATATGTTTGAGAACGTCTTGGCCTTGACTCTTGTGTTCAATTATATTTAATCAATCAAACCAAGAGAAAGATCACGGGAAAAAAAACCAACAACAAAAAAAGGTACCATCTCCGTGCGGAGTGACCATCTTTTTTAACGACACCGTATAATTCGATCGAGCAGTGGATTAGAAATATCTCGAAGACAATGATAGAATTCAAATAAGCACCCAATCCCATTTGTGCAAACTCTACTCGCGGCAGAAACAAAGGACCATACCGACGTACTCGTGCTTAGAATATTTCCCAAAAATGAGCTCTCGGTCAATAAAACAACTAATGCGAATGAAGAGCAGGCCTTTTCTGCATGCTATCAACTTGGCCATTCCTGTTCTGCAAAGGCCAGCCCTGAAAGTCACGCATGGGTGGAACAATACTATAACAAAAGGTCCTCTGGTGGCCGATAGATCAATGCATATATACTCGAAAATCAACCAAGCACAACAAACAAAGAAGGAAACTGCCAATGTTAAAATATCTCAACAGAACACTCAAAAGGTGATACCCGGTGGACTGCTTTCAAAAAATCCACTTTCTTCTAAAGTGAATGACACTCTTTTCACAATTCCCAATATGCTTACAATGTCTAGAATTGCAGCCACACCATTTATTGGTTACTTTGTCATACAAGAAAATTATTTTGTAGCAGGATCTCTCTTTCTCTACTCGTGCGTTACCGATTTCTTGGATGGATATATTGCTCGGAAATTCAATATGCGCTCTAGTGCAGGTACAATTTTGGATCCTGCTGCAGACAAGTTTTTAATGCTTGTGACTACGTTGTCATTTACCTTACCGCCAGGTCCACAGATTGTTCCAATTGGCATAGCATTGTTTATTATCGGTAGAGACGTTGCTTTGCTTATAAATTCGATGTTTGTTAGATACAGTAGTTTAAAACTCACACACAACAAGATCAGCCAAAGCGTTTTTTGGGATTTCTATCATCATCCTAGTGTAGAGGTCAAACCTACAGATATCTCAAAATGGAATACTTTTTTCCAAATGTGCTATTTAGGCCCGGGGGTCATACTAGTGTTGCTGACTTTGAACAATGAGAATAAAGAGAAAGAGGGAGACGATAGTTGTACTACGGAAGACAGTGTTGTTGATTCACCTAGGGAAAGACCGCATTGGTTCACATATTTTGGATATTTCGTAGCGCTATCATCTGTTTTGAGTGGGCTATCGTACTTGGGACCGGCTAAGTATAGCAAGGCTACGGTCAGATTTTTAAAATAGAACATTGAACTCAACGTATATAAAAGATCCTGTGTTGTTTTTTTTTCTTTCTTTCAATTATTGAAATAATCAATTTTATATAACTATTATACATATACACCAAAAACCCACTTAAAGAATCTAATGTTGTTTAACGACTAAATGCAATATCATCAATACGCAATATAGATTTAACACACTCAGAGGCCAAAGTGATGGCACTGGTGCTGACCAATAGAGGTTGTAGAATGTGTTCTACGTATGTGTCACTGGTAGTTCCTGATCTTCTGACAGAAATACCTGCATTTTTTTCACCTCTTTCATGTTTGGATCTTAGCTCCGTAACCACTTTGATACTGTTTAAACCAGCGTTTTCAGCCAAGGTGGTTGGAATGATTTCTAAAGCTTAAGCAAACTCTTGCCAAACAAAGGCTTCAACCCCTTGCAAACCTCTGGCCTCCTTCATCAATATTCTGGAAGCTTCGATCTCTGGAGCACCACCACCAGCAATTAGAGCAGGCTGTTTAACTAAACATCTTATAACACACAAAGCGTCATGGATGGATCTTTCGGTTTCATCCAGGATCATACGGTTGGCACCTCTGACAACAACCGACACGGTACTGTTGCTTTGGAATTTGTTGTAGTAGCCCTGTGTCCGTTGAGTAACTTGATCAGAAGTGGTGCTTGCGGAAGACGACGAAGAAGCCACAGATTGCGATTCACTGAACGACTGTTCTTGTTGTGGTTGTTGAATACCAGTGATTTTAACAATTTTGGAACCATCACTATCGATCTCTTCAATCAAGTCTGCGGATCCTAGTCTATCTTCAGTAAATAGCTCAACATCGGAAATAGGTTTGCAACCCAAACTTTTACTCAAAAATTCAATTTCCTCTCTTTCAATATCTTTGATGACCAAGATTTTCAATTTGGCTAGGAAATGCAAAGCTAAGTCATTGACAGCGTCTCTTAGAATGGATTTTTGAATCAAAACTACATTACACTTGCTCTTCTTGATTTTTTTACAGATGTTTAACAAGTAGGCTCTTTCCTCTTTCAAAATCTTGTCCATTTGTCTATAATCATTAACAACAATGTTGTTTTCAGTGTCTGGTTTTGGTGGAGAGATTTGGAATTGGATTAAACCGATTTTGGCCTTTTCCATTCTTGTTGGACCACCGGCATTTTTAACAGACGTTTGTGTCAACACAACACCATCAATCATTTCCGTGTCGTCAATAGTTCCACCGACTTTCTTGATCAATCTAATGTTATTCAAATCAACGTTGTTAGTTGGTTGACCTCCAGAGATTTTCAAGACACAGTTAACACTCAACGGAGCCAAAAAGGAACTGTACTGAGAGACAATCTTAGAACTCAATGACGTAGTGGCTGCTCTTATAAGAGCTTGTCTGTCTTTGACCAAATCAATTTTAGTACTCATGTCGTGAAGAATTTCCACACATCTGGAAGCTGCATTTTGAAACGATTAAGCAATAATCATTGGATGGATCCCCTTGTTCAAAAGTTTTTCACAAGCACCTAATAAAGCACCGGTTAGAATGACCACAGAAGTGGTACCGTCACCAGCCTCTGAATCTTGTGCTGCAGAAACTTCGACCAACATTTTGGCAACTGGATGCAAGATGGACATCTCTTTTAAGATAGTGTGGCCATCATTGGAAATAACAACCTCACCTCTAGACGATTTGATCATTTTATCCATACCCTTTGGACCCAAACTGGTTCTGATGGCATCAGCAACAGCTCTTACTGCAATAATGTTTGCCTTTCTGACTTCTTGAGGCTTTTCTCTGTTTTTAAAAACAGAGTTTGATGGAGTAGCGGTTGCAGCTTTGGTTGCCATAGTTATTCTTTTTGGTTATCTTTCTTGGTGTCTCTTTTCAATATACTGTACTAACGATGTGTTAAATGCAAGGTAGTACAGAGAATCATCATCTTCCTCTTCTTGGGCTGTGGAAAAAAAAAGTAACACTAAAAAATTTTATTCTCTATGGAGGGGAAATGGATTCCTTTTTTTTTTTTGGAAAACGTCAACGTCGCAAATGGCATTTTTTGAACAGGCTTTCAAGAGAAAGATTTCGCAGTGATGACTAAGATGACGATGAGCATATAATGAAGGAATTATAGAGATAGCTAGATGAAGACAGTGAATAAACCGATTTGACAAAAGTGCACGCATTTACTACAAAAGATAGAAAGGGGATGTCTGAAACAAATTTGTATACAGGATTGATTGAAATTCCAATCACAAAAGAAGAAATAGATAGATGCAAGTATAGTAACTGGTACAATAAGTTTATCAAACATACTACAAACTCAATCATATTCAAAAATGTTCCATCGGAATTTGTAGAATACTTGAGAGATGACGGCATTACTCTACCGAACGATAATAACGACTCTTTCTACAATATGGAAATTGTAAATGATATGGCAACAAACGAGTATAGTGATTGGGAAGACGATGACAGCAGCAGCAGCAGCAGCAGCAATGAAGAAGACGATTTGAAAGACAATGGAAATGATCGAAACAAGAGCAAGATCACGCCATTGAAAGACTTTCCTGAATTCCATGAAATATTAAAAAGCGTTATCAAAGAATACAGACAGGTCGGATTGACACCAAAATTGAATTGGTCTGCTCCAAGAGATGCCTCTTGGATCTTACTGTACAACAATACCATGATAGTGAAAGAGGTCAATGACTTGTACTTGTTGTTGAATGCCAGTAATTACATCATCCATGATTTGGAATTCCCCTACGAAGATTGTTCTCAAACAAGTGACAAAACAGATTTAAAATGTAATTCGTATGAATTGGTGTTGAGAGATTGGTGCAATATGAATTTTGCACTAGAGTTTAGAGTATTCATTTACAAGAGTGAAATTATCGGTGTTTCACAAAGAGATATGAAGACAAATTATGTTTTTTTACCAGAACTGGTTCCAGAATTGAAAGACAGAATAGATGAGTTTGTGTATGACGTTTTTCTACCGAACTTCTACGACAACCCAGACGACAAGGATACAAGCAAACACAATATTGTTTTAGACGTATACATTCCAAGACCGTTTCAGAAAGTTTGGTTGATCGATTGTAACCCGTTCAGTAGATCAACAGATGCTCTATTGTTTTCTTGGAACGAATTGGTAACTGTACACTCTGAGAAACTGGCAAAGCAAGAAGCAGCCGCCACAGAAGACTATGAGATGAGATTGGTGGACGAGACAAGTGTTGGCCATAGAGACCACACTGAAAACCAAGTGCCGATAGACATTGTTCAAGCATCGCTTGACCCGGCTTCTCTACAAGAGCTTTCGCGTCAATGGCAAACGACGTTGACGTTGCAACAACAAGAACAACAAGACCAGGAGCAAGAGGAGTAATGTGGAGATGGTATTGATGACGCTGATTAGTTTTGTAATACAACGTGTATCTAAAGATAAGAGAATTCATATTATCTTGAACAAGAAAAAAAAAAATACCGAAGCCTCAGGGACTATCCACTTGTATTAACCGATGCCGGTACCGGCATTATCCAAAAAAAAAAAAACTACATCTATACCTTTCGTTACTTAGAGTATATACAAACTTGCCGTTAAATGATATTACCCCACGGCTATTTCTGTTAGAGATTCTTAAACCTAGTTGCCAACATTTTTTCATTATTTTTTTTTCCTCTTCACTCTGTCATATGTGGAAAAGTTGATATAAACTCACATAATATCATCTAACAGAAGGTAAAGTGATCTAGAGGTTCCATTGAAAGACGAAAGAAAAAAAAAAATTGGTTTGAAACTTTGACGAACTTCTAAGCAGAAGAATATTATTCTGGCTTTGAGTTGGCTTTTCGAAAGAAAAAAATTGATTTATTGGAATAGTTAGTTACTGGTCAAAACATGTTGCTTCATAAGTATTTTTTCTAATCAGTTTTTTCTAGTCGGAAGTATAAACAATGAAGAAAGAGGTATTTTGATAAGAAAAATTAGTTTTCCAAGCTGAATATATAAAGAAGTAGTAATCTTGTTGAAAGTTGTTGAATATGTCAATCATTTTTCTGAATAAGACGTGTCAGTGCTTCTTATCTAACAAAATAACAACCTGAAAACCATCAAAGAATATAAATTCAAAGATATATAGATAATACAAAATGGCATTGAAAGTTTTAGTTATTGGTGCAGGTGGTGTTGGTGTTCTGACTTCATACTCTTTATACCACAAAAACAAGTGTGAAGTCTCTGTTGTTGTGAGATCTGATTACGACGTGGCCACTAAAGATGGGTACGACATTGACAGTTGTGATTACGGACACTTGAAAAACTGGAAACCTCATCATCTATACAGATCCATCGAAGAAGCTAGTGCAAGTGGCAACTTTTACGACTACATTGTGGTTACGACTAAAAACATTCCAGATGGTCCTTCTCCTGTCGGGAAATTTCAAGAACCTGTGTTAAAATCGTGTTTTGCTAACTGGGATTCCAAATCCGGGAAAAGTCTAAACGTTGTTTTAGTTCAAAACGGGATTGACATTGAATTGGAAGTCATTGACTTGATCAAAGCTGATCATTTTGTAGATGACGGTGTTAAAGGTCCAAGAGTCACATTGCTATCTGGGGTTCAAATGATTGTCTCTACAAAAGTAGGTACGTGTAAAATTGTGCAATTAGGTACTGATCATTTGATCTTGGGTGCCTTTGACTCTAAAGACTCTTTGGCAAAGGAAAAAATTACAGAATTCCAAGATCTATATAACAATGAAGGAATCAACACTTTCCTGGTTGATGAAAACGTTAGATGGTCGAGATGGAGAAAATTGCTTTACAATGCCACTATCAATCCATTGACCGCAATTGTAGGTTTGGATTTCACTAGAACATTGTTATTCGGTACAAATGATTCTTCTGAAAATAATATCATCATTCCAGCAATGAGGGAAGTCTTAAAAATTGCCAAATCAGATGGTTATGACGTTCCAGAAAGTGCTATGTCAGACATGTTGAACTGCGATAGAGAAAACTGCTACAAACCTTCTATGATGGTTGATGTCGAGAAAAACCAATTGATGGAATTGGAAGTCATCTTGGGGAACCCATTGAGAGTGGCAGTCAAAAACAAAATAGATGCTCCATGTTTGAACATGCTATACGACATTACCAAAATCATCCAAGGTAAGTCTAAGGAAAAGATGGGTATCATTAAACTTAACGATACAAACACTGGTATCATTGAACTATAAGTAGTCACAACCATAAAAGGATATAATAATTATAAAGGTGTATGTACATTCAGTGACAGCTGTTTATTTAGTATGTAATAAAACCGGGATCGGGTATACTTTTTTTTTTTTCATTTTTGTTTTGCCGTTCTATTACTCGGAAAAAAAAACCTCCCATTTCTTTCTTTTTGCCGAGATGATGATGAGGTGCATCTTAGTGATTGATCACGATCAGCAGTACCCGACTATCTAAAGAGTTCAGAAGGAAAAGACAAGTGCTGTACCAAGAAGAAACATGTCTCTAACAAAACCTTCCTGTTTGGTCATTGGTGCTGGTGGTGTTGGTGTTATCACTGCACTTTCACTATTCAAAAACAATCAATCGATTGTATCTTTGGTAGCAAGGTCTGACTACAAAACGGTTTTGAACAAAGGTTACGATATTGATTGCTGCAACCATGGCAAGATCACTGGGTGGAAGCCACACCATACTTTCCAGTCTGTAAATGATGCCATCAATTTTAAGAATTTTTTTGATTACATATTTGTGACAACGAAAAATATTCCAGATGGTCCAGCTCCAGTTAGTTCCATAATTAAACCCATCATTGAATCTAATGATTTATTGTGGCAAAAACATTCAAATTTAAAGCACAAATCGACAAACGTAGTTCTAATTCAAAACGGGTTTGGTATTGAGAAAGAAATCATGGACGGCTTGAAAATTGATTTGAGAGGTAGAATGGATTTACCTAACATTTCTTTGCTAAGTGGAGTATCACTGCTTGCCTCAACAAAAACTGCGGACTGCAAAATAACTCAAAAACACAAAGATCATTTGACTATAGGTGCATTTGATAATGAAAACAAGGCTGCAATGCAAGCTGTAAATGATCTTGCAAGCCTGTATTCAAACAAGGGCGAAAATCACGTAGAAATTGATGCTGATGTGAAAAAAACAAGATGGAAAAAGCTGCTCTATAATGCCACTGTCAACCCCCTTACTGCCATTTTAGGTTTGGATTATTCAAGATGTTTAGCTTTTGGGACCCCAGAGGGCTCTACAGAACTTGAGTTGATCAAACCTGCCATGTTAGAGATTGTTGATTTAGCCAAAAAAATAGATAATGTCACGATTGAACCAGATTTAGTTCAATTTTTTTTGGACTGTACGAGTACTCTTGTTTACAAACCGTCCATGTGTGTGGATGCCGACAAGGGACAGCTGACAGAAGTAGAAGTCATTTTGGGTAATATAGTAAGATTGGCTAAACAACACTCTATTTCCGTTCCTCATTTAACGATGTTCTATAATATTATGAGAATTCTACAAGGGAAAATCAAAGAGCAACGAGGATTGTTAGAATTTGATGAAACTACTGCAAAGATTGTTAACCAGTGATTTTTTGTCTTTTTTACTGTGCGTAGAAAAGAGCGATTGGACATATCTTTGACTTATGCTGTTTGTGACACCGACAGGAAAACATATGTGCCTTTTTTTTTTTGTGTATGTGAGTAGCGCGAAGACTGATTTAATCAAACAGCTTTCCTTATATATAAGATAAAACAATACACAAGGTTTGTGGAATTCATAGAAAAGCAACAAACAATATTGAAGTAGAGCATCAACAATATCTAATAAAAACGTACACTTAATAGAGACAAACATGCTATTCCCCGTGCTTGTAAGTTTAGTAAGCAGCTGTCTTATTACGCAAACAATGGCAAATATCTTGCCGTATCAACCAGATGAAGCAATTTCTTGTTCATCAACAAACCACTGCCCAAAAGAGTGGCCGTGCTGCTCCCAATTTTCAACGTGTGGCAGTGGTCCTGTTTGTATAGTTGGCTGTGACCCACGATACAGCTTTTCTCAGCTAAGTTGCTTACCACAAGCTGCGTTTCTACCACTAAGTATGATGAACAAAATGACTTCAGAGCAAGTGATCAAAGAAAGTGCTCTTGAGGATAATCCCAAAGTATTAGACATTTTTTCAAACGATTTGCAAGCGCACAGGTATGAGTTCACCAATTTCTATATCGCTAATCAAGATCAGAGCCAAGACGTCGTCGACACGGCTTCAAAAGTACACAAAGATGATATTAACTCTCCAAGATTACATGAAACTAGAATTATTCCATGGACGCAATATCTACTTACTGACAACATGGCTACAGCTCAATCACAATGGGAAAGTATTGATTTCACCTACAGCGGTACCTTGAAAGCAGGCTCTAATGGAGAGCCAGAACTCTTGTTGACTATGCCCAAAAACTCCGTAGGGTCTCTACTAACCACTACAAGAGCTGTATTGTATGGAAAAATTGCTGTGAAATTAAAATCGGCAAGATCGGGAGGAGTCATTACTTCATTGGTTCTTTTTTCTGCTGTCCATGATGAAATCGATTTCGAGTTATTGGGTGGAGATTTGATGTTTGCTCAAACAAACTACTACTATCACGGAGAATTGGACCATACAAGAATGCGGAAGTATCCTGTTTCTTCAAACATCCATGACAACTATCACATGTATGAAATTGATTGGAACGAAGATAGACTTATATGGTTGATTGACGGACAAATCGTAAGAGTTTTGAATAAAGCTGAAACATGGGATCCGGTAGCAAGAACATTCAAGTATCCTCAGACTCCAATGAAAATAAACGTGTCTATATGGCCAGGAGGAAGCTCTTCTAATCCTCGCGGAACTATAGAATGGGCAGGTGGATTGATAGATTGGGAGAATGCACCGGATATCTTGGAAAGCGGTGAATTTGCTTGTAGAGTAAGTGAAGTGATAGTTGAGCCTTTCCAAAACAAATTAATAGAGAAAGTTCAAGAAAGAGTAAGATCCTCTCCGCAAATTGCTCACAACTTGAATATTTTCTTTGAGTTTGAGCCCAAAACCGAAGTACATCAATTCAACTACGAAAATGTAGCCATGGATTTTGGTCCAGCTCCCTATTTAAAAAACTTTAGATCTGACAATTTGAACAGGTGATGGGGTACGTACTTCTGTAACCAAATGTATAGTCAAGGTCCGTATTACAAATGTGCCTTTCAAACCCTAGATCTGCATCTTTGAGGATGATGTGTTCGCTGTTCACCATTTTTACCCTCCTCAATGGTTTATCTTCCACCTCTTTGTTTGTTCAAATCACCAACAACGAAAAAAAAAAAAAAAAAAAAACCCTAGAGCGAATAATGTGCTTGCTGTTTATTATCCACTAAAATAGTTGCTTCCTTGGGTTATACATTCTGTGGTACAGATTATAAGAAACTAGATCATAAAACCAAGAACTGACACCAATTGAGTCAGTACATAAAATCACACGGTTATCTAATTCAAGATGAAGATGCTAACTAAGTTTGAGTCCAAGTCTACAAGGGCAAAGGGTTTAGCCTTTCACCCTTCTAGACCTTGGGTTTTAGTCACACTATTTTCCAGTACCATTCAATTGTGGGATTACAGAATGGGAACCTTGCTACACAGATACGAGGACCACGAGGGACCAGTTCGTTGTGTAGATTTCCACCCTACTCAACCGTTATTTGTTTCTGCCGGTGACGACTCTATTATTAGAGTTTGGTCTCTAGATACCCACAAATGCCTTTACACTTTGAGTGGTCATTTGGATTATGTCAGAACTGTTTTTTTTCATCACGAATTGCCTTGGATCATTACATGTTCTGATGATCAAACTATTAGAATCTGGAATTGGCAAAACAGAAAAGAAATTGCGTGTCTGACTGGGCACAACCATTTCGTTATGAGTGTGCAGTTCCACCCTAATGAAGACTTGGTTGTTTCTGCATCATTGGATGAAACAGTCAGAGTTTGGGACATTTCGGGACTAAGAAAAAAACATTCCGCTCCTTCCCACGCAAACAGTTTTGAAGACCAAATGCAATCCTCTCAAAATCTACTAGATGGTGGATTCGGTGATTGTGTTGTTAAATTCATCTTAGAGGGACACACGAGAGGTGTCAATTGGGCTAGTTTCCACCCTACATTGCCTTTGATTGTTTCTGGTGGTGACGATCGTCAAGTCAAGTTGTGGAGAATGAGCTCTACCAAAGCGTGGGAAGTTGACACGTGCAGGGGACACACAAACAATGTCAACTCTGTCATTTTCCATCCATATGAAGATTTGATTATTTCTGTTGGGGAAGATAAAACCATTAGAACCTGGGACCTGAATAAAAGAACTCCAGTGAAACAGTTCAAAAGAGAGAACGACAGATTTTGGTTGATTGCAGCACATCCCCACATCAATTTGTTCGGTGTTGCGCATGATACAGGTGTCATGGTTTTCAAATTAGACAGAGAGAGACCCCCATTTGTTAACCATCAAAATCAATTAGTCTTTGTTAACAAACTAAAGCAAATTCAACTATTCGACTACAAGAAGAAAATTGCTTCTTTGCCATTTTCCTCTTTGAAATTGATTGGAAACACTTGGAACGCATTCAGAAGAATTTCCTATAACCCTGCTCAACATTCTGTGTTGGTTAATACAGGTGAACAAGACAAATTTGCTTTATGTGTATTACCAAAGGAGCCTACAGGAGCAGTGCAACCAGCCGATGTTCTTGAAGACACCGGTGCCTTTGCTACTTTTGTTGCTAGAAATAGATTTGTCACTTACGACCAAGCCTCTTCTTCTTTGGAAATCAGAGACTTGAACAACAAAAAAACGAAATCCATCAAAATTAGTGGGGTCGTCAATGACATCGACGCTGCATCGCCAGGATCTGTTTTTATTTTGAAACCAAAAAGTGTTGTTTACTTTGATGTCCAACAAGATAAAATCATTGCCGAAGTCGAAGCTAACAATGTCAAATATGTTTCGTGGTCCCAAGACGGGCAATTTGTTGCATTTTTAGGGAAACATTTTATTACCACCTGCACCAAAAACATGGAAATTGTCAACTCAATGCACGAAATCATTAGAATCAAAAGTGCAGCTTGGGACGAGAATAATGTTTTGATTTTTTCTACTCTAAACCACATCAAATATTCTTTGTTAAATGGAGAATCTGGGATCATTAGAACTTTGGAAAACACCGTTTACATCACTAAAGTCCATGGTAAGCATGTGTACTCTTTGAACAGATCTGGTGAAGTTGAAATCTTAACCATCGATCCAACAGAATACAGATTCAAAAAAGCATTGGTTAACAAAAATTTCCCAGAAGTTTTGAAAATCATTAAAAACTCCAACCTAGTCGGTGAGAACATCATTGGATATTTGCAAAAAGCTGGCTACCCAGAAATCGCTCTACAATTCGTTCAAGACCCGCAAACTAGATTCGACTTGGCTTTGGAAGACTTCAACTTGGAGATCGCTTACACCGAATGCTTGAAATTGAGCGATGAAAGTATTTGGAACAAATTGGGCGAAGCCGCTTTGTGGCAAGTAAACTCCGCATTAGTTGAACTGGTTTACCAGAACAGAAAAGAGTTTGATAAGCTATCATTTTTGTACATATCCACCGGTGAGATGGGGAAATTATCCAAAATGGGCAAGATCGCTGAGAAAAGAGGCGACATCAGTAGTTCTCTATTGAACACTTTTTACTCAAACAATACTTCCAAGAGAGCAGAAATCTTCGCTGAGCACGGTTCTTTGCCATTGGCTTATGCAGTGTCTAAAGCAAATGGTATCGATGTTTCATCCATTTTAGAGGAAGCTGGTATTTCAGAAGACGAGATTGTTTTACCAGACGGTTACTCTACCCAGTCACATGTCAAATCTCCTGTTGTGGATGAACCTCTTCAAGAGTGGCCATTACAACAATCTGAACTATCTTATTTAGAAAAAGTTGTTTTAGGTGAAATCGAAGAGTTAGATATTCAAGACGACAATGATCATGAAAAGGGTATTTCTCATGATAATCACGAGCAGGAACAACTAACATTTGAAGGTGAAACAGAAGACTTCTACGAACCTGAAATAGAAGAAGCACATGTTGAAGATGAAGGTGCCTGGGACTTGGGCGACGAAGACTTGGACATTGGTGACGAGCCTGCGGCAGACGAGCTGGCTGTGCAGGGAGAAGACGATGGAAGTGGGGAATCCATTACCACTGAGACAGAGATCTCTAAATGGGTTCAAAACTCAAAGTTGCCTGCTGTTTTGGCTGCTTCTGGTGCATTTGAAGCTGCTGCTCAAGCCTTGAATAAACAGGCGGGTATTCAAAATTTTGAACCATTGAAATCTAAGTTCATTGATCTTTACGAGTCTTCAAAACTTTACATGGTTGCTACCCCTGGTGAATTGCCATCAATTGACGGTTACATTCGTTATTCAGAGGATGAAGAGGACAAAGTTTTGCCGTTCGTTTCGAACATTGGAATCATCAACTCCAAAGTTTCACAAGGTTTCAAATCGTTTAAAGCAAATAAATTAGAAGAGGCGATTTCCTCTTTCAGAGACGTTATTTATACTGTTTGTTTGTTGGCTGTTGACAATGAGGAAGACCAAGAGAAAGCATTTGAAGCTCTGAAGTTAGCATCCCAGTATATCTTAGGTCTATCTATTGAGTTGACCAGAAGAGCATTGCCTGCTAGTGACATTAAAAGAAACTTAGAATTAGCTTCTTACTTCACCAAGGCTAAATTGTTGCCTGCACACAGAATAAATGCCTTACAAGTTGCTATGACGCAGTCGTTTAAGGCCAAGAACTTTGTTCAAGCCTCTTACTTTGCTGAGGAAATCATGGCAATTGTCACATCAGGACCACGTGCTGAGCAAGCCACTAAAGTCAAATCCAAAGCCGACTCTATTGCCAGTGATGCATACGAGATTGATTTTGATCCATATAGTACTTTTGAAATTTGTCCATCAACTTACACGCCGCTATATGGTGATTCTCCAGCTGTTGTCGATCCTTTGACAGGTTTGAAATACAAAGCTTCTGAAAAGGGGAAAATCGATAGTATATCTTTGATCTCAAAGGTGGGTGCTCCAGCATCTGGTTTGAGAATTCATATCTAGAATGGTAGTCTGAAACATTCATTATATACATGGTCTGTATACAACACTATATAAATAAAAAAAGAATTTCTTTGAACAGTTTAGACTATGCACTTGCAGCGTTAAGGCTCATCAATTTTTTAAGCTTTAATAATTTAACTTCGGCAAAGAAGCTCAACAAGACACTGGGTATTCATTGATACATTTAAAAGACACTCAAGGAGACAATAAACCTTTCTTTCGATTACAATCAATGAATATTTTATTAGCTTTCCGTGCATTGTTTGAAAAAGAATACATTATTTGCGGCAAGTCTCATCAAGTTGTTAATTTGGAATGATTTCCGAGAACATTGTGACACGATAAGGAAAGGATGTGAGAGAACCCGTTAATTTGTGGTTTTTTGTAGGCATCATCGTTTTGATCACCCACATTCCCTTGAAAAGATGTTCTGAGCATATTGATGTTGCCATAGATTATCTAGAGCCGGCTGAAGAACGGCCTACAATTGTTAAATCAATGCATGTAAGACAAAGTAATGCACTCAATTCAGATGGACACAGTTATCTTGCTCATGTTTTGTCTATGTTTAAAAAGATCTACCCATCACTCATGCATAGGCAGAACAACCTTTATCAGTTGTTTATATGGTCCAGAAAATATGGAAGAAAAAAAAAACATCGACGAGTTGGGTTTGACGCGATGTATTTCGTGTTTTGTTTATTGGTGATACTTGAGACAAAAGTGTGCCCTCATTGAAAAATGCAAGAAGAAGACCAAAATCTTCTCATCAGGACTAAGCACCGCCAAATAGATACACGGATTGGAATATGACAGGAGAAATATTGACATTGCAGGTCGGCCAATGTGGTAATCAGCTAGGAAAACATTTCTGGTCTCAAATTGCAAAAGAGCATGCTATTAACAAGGACGGAAGCAGTATATTAAACAATAATGACCCGCATGTGATAAGAGACGACGATCCGACCATTTTTTTTAAGCATATAGAAAGCAACAAGTATACACCAAGAGCTCTTTTATTTGATATGGAGCCAAGCTCGATCAACGATGTTCAAAATAAGCTTCCGGGAATGTTTGACGAGCGTAACATCTGGGTTTCTAAAGGCAGTATGGGTGCAGGGAACGTGTGGGCTAATGGGTACGACCATGGTTTAGAAAATCAAGATCAGATGTTCAATATGATAGATAGAGAACTGGAATCTACCGATAGGTTTGAGGGTTTTCAATTATTGCATTCTGTTGCTGGTGGGACAGGTTCTGGTTTAGGTTCTGAGTTATTGGAGCTGCTTTCAGACAGGTACCATAAGAAATTGACCACAACATACTCTGTTTTCCCCAGCATTGAGTCTGATGTCGTTGTTCAGCCTTATAATACCATTCTAACCTTGAGAAGACTAGCAGAAAACAGCGATGCTTCTATTGTTTTTGATAACAACTCTTTGATGCACTTGTCTGCATCTGTTTTCAGAAACCCAAACACAAGCCTGGAAGAGGCAAACCAATTGATATCGTCTGTCATGTCAGCGACAACTAACAGTGTTAGATTTCCCAGTTACATGTACAGTTCGCTCAGCAGCATATTTACGACTATTATACCTTCGCCTAATTTGCATTTTTTAATTCCAAGTTTCACACCATTCACTACAGATTTCATACCAGATGCCAAAAATTTCAAGAGGAAAAACTCATACGACGTGATTTTGGACCTATTTGATGTCAACAATACCATGTTTACCGGTTTAAACAGATTGACTCCGCTTGCAGAAGCACAGCCATCCTTTATAGCAATTTGGGATTCTCTACAGGGGAAAATAGATCGTCCAGACTGTATGCGAGCTTTATTAAGAACACAGCAAAGAGCAAAATTCGTTCCATGGGGATCCAAAACAATCAACTTAAACATTGGTAAGAAATCCAAATATAACGAAAGTTCCAATTCTGACTGTGTCACAGGGCTGATGTTAGCTAATAGTACGGGAATAAAACCGATTTTGCAAGAGACTTGTAAGAATTTCGATAGCTTGTTTCACAGAAATGCCTTTGTCAAGGAGTTTACAAACTGCAGATTATTTGAAAATGATTTAGACGAGTTTAGAATTTCAAGGGAAGTTGTGCAGGATATTATTGATGAGTACACATCTTGTGAATATGAAACATACTTGGATGATGTAGTGCTATACGATGAAGATGAATTGATGATTGGGACTCAAGAACCTATATAAATTTTTGTCATGAAAGAGAATAAACAGAGAGCAGTTTGAGGTGTAATATTAGCATAGGATTTATATATGTACATTGTGTAGTAAATGAACCATGAATACTAAAAGACGTACTGTTTTGTGTTGTCGTTTCTTGTATTAGTATATTATTTGTGTGAGAAATTACAAAAAGAAAGACATTCCTACAGTACCCTCTTTGATTTTCTAGGGATTGGTGGTGGTGGACGCTTCTTGAACTTTAAAGAATCAATAGAAACATTTACGTCTGGGTTTTTATAAATGTGTGGTGTTTGTTCGTTCACTATTCCCCCTTGTGTTAATAAAACGCTTGGTGAATCACAGAATGACGATGTTTCACTATTGTTGTCAGCTCTTTCTTGCGATACTTCGTCGGAATCTTTCAATTGCAACCATGGAATGTCACTTAAACATTTTTGAGACAATTGTATTGTGCATTGCTGATATTCTGTTTGTTCCTCTGTAATGACTTCGTTATCAAGCATAGATAGTTGAGTTAAAATATGTTGCACATCTTTCTTCCGATACTCGATGCTTACCAATTCTGTGTATTTTAGTAATCTGTACAGCAATCTTAGAAAAGTGTTTCTCACACATTCTTCTTGTTCCGAAAAGTTGTCAATTTCTCTTAGAAAAACGTCAACCAACACTTTCAAATCATTCAAATAAAAGAAATTCATCACTATTTCGCTTGTGGATGTTAAAACCAGATAAAAAAGTTTACAAATCATGATTTGCAAAGACCTGTCATTATTAGTTCTATTAAAAAAAAGATATAGGAGCTCAGTGAACGATTGTGATACAGATGTGTTCAACAAAAATTTGAAAACTTTATTTTCAATAAGTTGCTCCGAAGATTCATGGCAGGCTTTTTTGTTGCTCATCATGTATTGCTCGTTTATAGCTAGCAATAGTTTAAATTTGGTGTTATTGAACAAATCCTCAGTGGTGCTTGACACAAGCGTATTCATTAAAAAGAACACAAAAAAGTCATCAATTAGTTGAAGGTCTTCTTTGCTGGCTTTAGAGAATTTTATTATTTGGAATAATGCATCCATTTGTATGGTTGATATTTTCCTGAAATCATCCATTATCTCATATTCCATGTTATCCAATGACGAATCTTTCTGGGTTGTCTTGGAGCTGTCGTCTCCGTATTCGGAAAGATATGCAAAGTTTGCATACAAGTTGTTATACAATACACGGTATCCCTGATATTTGCACAAGATGTTCAAACTTGACATTCTCAATTTCACTTCGCACAACAAAACATAACTGATAAAATACTTTAAAAATGGTGACTCCACATCTACATCTATATTGAGTAATGACAGCATCTTACTGATACAAAAATCAACGTGTTCCTGATACGCATCTGCCTCGATCAAAGTTCTAGCAGCTTGGTAGAGTCTTGAGGGATCCTCGGTCAAGTATATGGCATTGTCGTATTCAGAGCATTTTGTCAAATAAGATACCAATATCGTGTTGATTGTATGACTAGAGTTTGATGTTCCCAGTAACGCACTTAATTCAATCCATAGGTTCGTGGTTATGCTCATACTATTTCGTCAAAAATTGAAAAAAAAAAAAAAAAGAAGAAGAAGAAGAAGATATTAAACAAATGTATTCCTAATCTCTTGTAATACACGCTCGGTACTTTTCGTTTCTTTTAACCAAACAATCGTAACAGATGTGATCTTCTGTGTTTGTACTGAGTACTTCTGGTGCTTACTATATGTATACATTTTTTTTTTTTTGTTTTAACATTGATCAATCGTATTAGCTATCTAATTATGAAACAACTCCACAATATAGAATTTCACTTTTCCTTTTTTGATTGTTTTCTTTTTTGGTTCATCTTTCTTTTGTACGATAAGAGCACCCTTCTCATTTTTAACGCCTTGGTCTCGTGATTGACAATCATCTTTTAATCATCTACGAAGGAAGCTTTGACAACAATGATTACCTCTCTCTTTCTCTCTCTCTCTCTCTGCTGCAGGACAATCCCACGATCCACAACCATCTTAACATAACAAACAAAATTTTATTCGCATAGAGACCAGACTAACAGATGTCTCTTAATAAAGTGTATGAGTTGGTAGATAAGGGAGAAGAATACATCATAAACCAGTCATTAGGCAGGGCCATTTAACAATATCGTCTAGCACAAGATGAAATACTCAAGGTTATTGATTCGTTTCAGAAGAACATAACCGTACTGGATGAGAATTTGATAATAGTAATCGAGTCTCTTCACACAGAGATAGAATCGAGGTTAGCAAAAATCGAAAAAATTAATGAGAAATTATATTCGAAAAGTACAGGAACGGAGTCAAACAAGAAAAAAGCACCCCCTATAAAAATAGACAATGATGAACAACTCAATGGTCAAAACCCTCACCTATCTCCTGTTCTTTCACCTTTTGAGATTACCAACAACCACATCAAACAAAGTATTGGAGGAACAAGAAATGTGGATCAAAGTATAGCACCTCAGCTAGATAAGACTCTCAAAGGCGATCAGGAGAGCGGCTTAATATCATTGAGCAATCCCATCCTAGATACAATGGTAAATGAGTTGGATAATTCAATTAATCAAAAAATCCCATCCACATATAAACCAATAATTCAAAAAGAGCTAAACACTTTGAAAGTGAAGCTTGCCACCTATGAGTTAAAGACGAAAAACGATCAGAGTTTAAGGGAGCAGCTATTGGTTGAAGAAAATACTGATTTGAGGCAACATGTGGAAAAGCTAACTACAAGATGGGAAAACTTGGTGGAGAGTGCAAAACAAAAAAGAAGAGGATCAATTCAGTAAAACCGCCACTGACTCTAGTTAATTTGGTGTTTCTAGTTTACAATTAAATATGTATATATATGTATGTATGTACATTATTTACGCATTTAAACCATAAATCACTTCTTCTTTAGTAACCAAATGACCAATAGTTTCAATGTGAGATAACAAATCATCAATGTTAGAAGACCACTCATTTAACAACTCACTTGAATTTTTAGGTTTTTCAAAATTAACTATTTTCAAAGGTCTGTTGATCTTTGCATATATAACCCCTTGATTAACCAAATCACTGATGAACTGTTCTGTTTCGTGTTCTTCTAAACTCAATAATTCATTTAATCTGGTCAATGTAATTCTTGTATAATACTTGGAAATAACTCTCAAGTTGTGTTCAATGACTCTTTTATAAAGATCGTCCCAATGTTGCTTTTGTTTAAATGCCAAAATATCTTTGTTTTTTGTATCTAGAACTGGAGAGTATTGCTCTTTCAAGGCAGGCCATCTCATCAACTCTTGTGTAGTGAATAGTTTAATAAGAGATTCTTGGGATTCTAATTTCTTCAAATTGTTGTCCCCTTGAATCTTATAGATTAAATCGTTTTGCAAATTATCAAACGGAGACAAAACTAAGAAATAAACAGCTGAACTTAACACATTCGACCATAATTCAAAATCTTCCTTGACAGACGGAGTATTGTAGATTTCCAAGTAGTATTGGGCTATGGTTAGGTATTCATTCGAATGCAAAGCATTTTTTATCAACAAATTGTAATATTGGATTTTCAAAGATTCGTACTTTAAATTGTTGAACGTCTTTTTTAAAATCTTTCTGGATAGAACAGTTGCTTGTTGATAGTCACCTTTCAAAATACTCAAATCCATTTGTTCTAAAATGTAATCAATTTTTTCACTCATTTCCATTGAACCATATGTTTCAACTTGCAATTCACATAGCAAATCACACGCTTCATCGATTTTACCTTCTTCCCTTCTAATATGAGATAAGTCTCTGGTCACTCTGGCTCTTTCTACCTCTACAAATATCTTGTTGACTGTGACTGTTCTGATGTTTTCTATACATTTGATCTTGGTTTCTTTATCCTTCAATTTCTCTAAATGTTCAATCATGCGCTGGACCATTGTTTGAATGGAAATTTTCAACTGACCATGCTTCTTGGATAAAACTTGCAGTTGTTCGTTAAGTAGATCCCAGTCGTTGTTAGCAACCAAAAGTTCCACAACCTCTTCTAAAACTTTTTTGGAGGATATAAGATCAGAAGCCTGTCTGGTTTTCTTCTCCAAGACTAGCAATTTGTCCAAGGCTGCGTTAAAGTCATTATGTCCTAGAGATTTGATACTAGGCAATTCATCTTCTAAGATCTTGGTGTAATCTTTTTCCGCTTTCAATGGAGCGTCTCTAGACATTGTTTTAATTGGCTTTGGTTGATTTTATATTGTTTTGACTCAATAAAGAGGATGTGTTGAGATACCAGTTGTGTAAAGACATAAAACGAAATTGCCACCCTTACTATCATTTGATGAACTGAAGATTTTTTTGATTTTCGGTCTCTAAGAGTTGAAAAAAAAAAAAAGCGATTAAGAATTGAAAAGCACACTTCGGACAAAACCGTAAGTCCGAGCTTTTGTTTTCCACAGAACATTTCTTTTTCCTCTTCTTTTTTTTTTTTTACTTAGTTTTGGGTTTTGCAAAATGTCTCTGACTTCTCAATGAAGTGATGCCTGAACTACTTGGCTGAATCTTTGGTTGCAACTTACGATATCACGGTTTCTTGAGTATTTAAAGAAAGCAGGAAAGCCTCGCAAACCAATCCAATCACATCACTGATCCCAAAAAATATGGCAGGTTCTCAATTGAAGAAATTGAAAGAGGCTTTAAAAGTCAACGGTTTATCTGGCCCAGTGCAACAGAGCAAAAAGGGTAGAGGTAGAAAAGGTAAACAATCAAAAGACTATGATAGAGAGGAGAGACAACGTGTCATTAGTAAAATCAGAGAAGAATTTAACCCCTTTGACATAAAAACAAACAGAAACAAAAAGGGTAATATAGAAGAACAGCATAATAGGTCTAAATCGGCACCAGATTCGAAGATTGCAGTAGGTAAGCCTGGTATCTCTAAGCAAATCGGTGAAGAGCAAAGACAACAGGTTTACTCTGCAAAGAAATCATTGAAGGGGAAGGCTAGTGCTTTCTTGGATAAACGTTTTGGTGAAAGAAACAAAGTTTTGACAGAAGAAGAAAAAATGTTGGAGCGTTTCACAAGAGAAAGACAGCACGAATCCGCCAAATAGAAGTCCTTATTTAATTTGGAAGATGATGAAGACAACACAGGATTCTCCAATGATGCCGATATATACGGTACAAAATTGACACATTACGGTCAATCGTTAGCTCTTGATGATGATTTCCAAGAGGATGACTTGGGCTTCGACGAACCAATGAGTGGTAAAAGAAGAGGGTTGGATGGTGAACAAAGAGATGGAAGAGATGGGGAGGAAGAAGGCCCACAAAGAAAAAAAACCAAAGCTGAAGTCATGAAAGAAGTCATTGCAAAATCCAAATACTATAAACAAGAAAGACAAAAGAAACAGGAAGATCTGTTGGATCAAATTCAAGATTTGGATGACAATTTTGACGATTTGATGTCGGAATTGCAAACTATGCCTAAAAATCAACAACAGCAGGGGTCGACCAAATTCGTAGAGCAATCAAAAGCCGTTGAAGAAGGTTTCAAAGACTATGATATAAAGGTTAAAGAACTAGGAATGGAAAAAAGAGCTGCTCCTAGTGAAAGAACAAAAACAGAGGAAGAACTGCAAAAAGAAAAAGATGACAAAATGAAAAAATTGGAGCAGGATAGATTGAATAGAATGAACGGTATTTTCGAATTCTATGGTGAAGAAGATGAAGAAAACAAGAAGGTTGATGTTGAGCAATTAGACGACGGATTCTGGGGAGACAGTGAGGAGGAGTTGGAAATGGAAGACGCCAACATTCCAGATTCCGATGACGATATCAAGTTGTCTGATGATGAAGACGAAAAGAATGGTGCAAGTGCTTCTGCTCATAAGACAAGAAGCATTCCTTCGGTTCCATGTCCTCAAACACATGATGAATTGATTGAGTTCTTGGTCAAATACCCTGCTGAAGAGCATGTTGCTTTGATTAAAAGAATTATACGAACATTTCAACCCAAACTTGCCGAAGGTAATAAACAAAAGATGAACATCTTTGCAGGTGTTGTGCTGAGACATATCATGGCATTGTCCAGCGAGGACTATAGTGATAGAGTTGAAGAAATGGAGCAAACACAAAAGCAACTAATCCAAATTCTAAAACTGTTATCAGAAAAATACAACAGAGGTTTAACAGAGTGCTGTAGAACTATCACAACAGAAATTCAACAAAGATACGAAGAAGATGGAATTAACGGTTTGAATCCAGGTGATTTGGTTTTCTTTATCATTGTAGGGTACTTGTTCTCCACCTCTGATCATTATCATTTAGTTGTTACTCCATGTAACATTCTGATGGGTGAATTTTTAGAGCAACTGGTATACAAAGAAAAAGATTTGAGATCGATCATATTCAGCACGATTTTGAGTCAAATTGTCATCAAATATCAAGTTTTGTCCAAAAGATTTTTCCCAGAAGTCTCGTACTTCTTACTGCAAAGTTTCAAAATTTTGTTTCCTGCCTGTTCTGGTCACCAAGAAAAGCTTGATTCGGTTTCTCTTCCTCTGCATCTGTTATTCAAAACGAAATTTGATAGTTCCATTAAAAACCTGGTTTTACAAAACCAATTACAGTTGTTGGACTCAACAATTAGTGATAATTGGAAAAATCTAAGTGCATTCCCTGAAATTTCGTTACCGTTCCAAGCCATATTGGACAGTAAAAAGGTATATCCGCTAGTAGAAAGTATATATGAGAAAATTACAAAATTATTGAGCCACAATGTTCACAATCCATTAACCTTGCAAAACCACAAACCTTTGGCTATTCCAACATATGCTCCTAAGTATGAAGAAAACTTCAACCCAGAAAAGAAATCATACAGTACTGATAGAACTAGAAATGACATTGACAAGATGAAGGCTCAATTGAAGAAAGAGCGTAAGTTTACCATGAAAGAAATCAGAAAAGATTCCAGATTTGAAGGTAGACAACAAATCGACGAAAAGAAGAAAGACCAACAAGAATACCATGCCAAGATGGCAAGAATCATCAACACTATCAACACCGAAGAGGGTGCTGAAAAGAATAAATACGAAAGAGAAAAGAAATTGCGTTCCGGTAAGAAATAAAGTTGGTGCACTAATCGTATATATAACTGTGTATATTAAATAGATTTATCAAAAAAAAAAGTTGATGACCTCCCTATCTCCCCACATCCGTTTCCTTGTAGTACTGTTTTAATAGACCGAGCACGCCCTTTGTGTTGGTTTCTGGGGACATTTCGCTCTGTGCAACGTTCTTTTGGCGATCAGAAGTAAATCCGTCGTGTTCATTGGTGTGGTTGTGTCTGATGATGTCAAATGTGTTTGTTGAAGTGGAAGATTGCGGTGCTTGAAATGTACTGCTTTGATTGAAAAATGAATCAGATTCTGCCAATTGATTCGGATTTCTAGTACCCTGAGAACTAGGAGAATCGTTTACGGCACCTCTCTTCAAATGTCTTTGATAATCGTTTTGCTTTAATCTAACATTATCGTGTGTCTGAAATCTAGAATCATGGTGTGCGCTTGAATTTGGAGACAGGCTTTCCACAGGTTGCAACTTATTGTTTTGTGTCAATAATCTCGATTTTTCCAAGCTTTGGGACCAACCAAACTGTTTCTTCCAAGAGTAGTTCCAATTTAATTCCACGTTTCTTGGAATGGCAGTTTTTCCCACGTTGTTTTCTTGGATGGAATAGTTATCGACAAAATGGATGTAGGATTGCATTATCTTTTCGTCGAGTTGTTCATTCCCATTTTTTCGCTTAGAGTTGTCGTAATTTTCAAACAAGTCAGATTCTTCCTGAATGTTTTCCATTCTCTTTTTTGTGGAGCTCTTGTTGTTTGGTGTCTGTTGATCATTATTGTCTGTCTCAAATCGTTTTTCCAAAATTTCTCTCATACCTTGCTGTCTCTCCCTTTTCTTCAAGGGTCTATCGCCGTTTCTGCTAGACACCCCTTCGTTTGGGTGATTTGCGTCGTTATTGTCATCAAACACAGCGTACTTGCAAACATATCCCAAACCGTCCACGTATATAGACGAATTTCTGAAGAAGTCTACAATTTCATCAGATTTGTCTGGCAATTTGAACTATAGTATAAACGGAGTCAAAATTAGACTGCTCAATTCTTTGAACAAAACGATAATTTTCAAGTCATATAACTTGCAAAAATCGTCACGTACGCTTTGGGTGTGTAGTCTTTCTTCCCAGTTGGAGGGGTAGTAATGAGTATAGTTAATCAATTCTCCCATGTACAGCTCTGGATCAAATATTTTGTATTGGTCGCTGATGGAATTCTTACATACAGCATAGACTGTACCAAATATTGACAAGTAAAACAAAACCGATTTTTCCTTCGTTATTTCAAAGTTCAAAAAGTTTTCTGAATCGAAAAATAATGTAAACGTAGCCAAAATTGCTACAAATGATCCTGTAATAAATGCGACAAATTTGAAAACAAGATTCTTCAGCTCGTTGGGAAACTGGTTGACATAATCGTCTGCAATTTCTATACTCAAACCCAATCTCTTCTGAAACATGTGGTACAACTCGTTGTACTCTCTCAATTGCCATTCTGCTTTTAGAGTGTATTGTCTAGTGCTTATTGCACCAGGTGTTGTTTTATACTCATTGAAGTATCTGAAGAAATATAGTAGAAGAAAATAGCAGACTAAAATCGGAGATAGGATAATGTTTAAAAACCCTGCCACCATGAATCTTTTTCTCAACTCTGTGGCTAGCATATTTTTTTGAGATTTCTTGAGAAAAAAATGTTTTAGATAGCCTTGCTCGTTGAATGCATAACCTAATATACACAAATTGATATTCCATTCCAAAGTTTTAGTTAAATTAGATGACAAATTTATGGTTTTCCAATTTTCAAACAGCGTACTTTTCTTAAAGGGCAAATCAATATTCAAATCTAAATCCAAAACATCTGAGTTGAACAAAGCGATCAAATAGTTTTCCTTTCTCATAATACGATTAGCAATGTCGTGTGCATTGATTCTATTTTTTGCCTTGATCTCATTAACATTTGCTGTCAAAGCATTTGAATCTTTCAAACTCATTATTTTTATTACGATATTCTGCCATGAGATTGTTTGTAGTTCTAGATCATCAATTTCCAACAAATAGTTGTAAAAATCATGGATTTCGATAAGTTCTTTGTAGTCATTGTAAATGGTGATTATTTTCAAAACAACATAGATACCACAAATATATATTAGAGCTTTTGTGCTATTTGACATTGAGTTTTTAAAACATTGTTGTACCAAAATGTCTTGTAGTTTTTGAGCATCATGGAAATTAGAGTAACTAATGTAGTTTGTAGAGTAGGAGCCAACAAATATAATGAAAATCAAAGTGAACAAGTTCAATAATTTTTCCATCAATATACATTGGAACCCACTTCCCAAATAGTAATTGTAGACTTTGATCAAAAACAAATCTAAATTCTCAATATTTGCCCATTTCCAAAGAGCTTTTTCTTTTTTACTCAAAGATATTATATTATTTTTAAAAGCCTTGTGTTGGTTTTGACGTGTTTCGTACTCTCTCTTTGTTTGATTGTTGTTGTTGTAGTTGTTGGATTCCAAATCGTCAGAATCATTAAATGTAGTAGGCCATGTAGACTTTTTTCTAAAGAGAAAACTACCTTGAAGGTTACCGTTATTTACTGATGATTTTCTGTGATCGTTTAGATTTTTTTTGAATAGTGAGTTTTGCTTTTTATTACTATTTTCTTGATCATACAGGAACGATGTATCTTTGTTGTTGAAAAGATTACTCTTTTTATCCTTTGATAATGAAATTGGCTTTTTCGTAAAGATATTGTTTGATGTAACTTTTCCTTTGTTGGCATTCTCTGATTCGTCGTCCAAACTATGAATATTCGCTTTAAATTGTTTTAATGATTCGCTTTCACTTTCGCTTCCACTTGCACTCCTTATGTTACTTTCACGAGAGTAAGCATGTTCATTGATCCCGTCCTCCTCTTCCTGTTCCTCGCTGTTGTTCTCATTGTCGTTTTCGCTAGAGCTGTCTTGATCGGATTCTATCATCCTATCGGGATTGAAATTTTGTGTTGTTATCGTACTATTCAAACTCAACGAATTGGACAGAGATTTGTAACTATTTAAAGAATTGGTTAGTGCAACATTGTCGGTGCTGTCCAAGTTTATACTATCTAAAAGAATACCGTCACTGTTATCATTGTTCAGCATACTGTATCCGCCTTTAGTCTGACCATCAGTGGAGGTGCTAATCCCACTGTTAAATATTCCTGATAAGAAAGTGTTTTTCGTCTCTTTCGTATTGATAGTTTTATTCTGTTCATTGTTTTTGTCACTGTTATTACTACTGAAAATGATCGAGGAATCATCCATGTTTCTTTTCTTCCGTTTTTATAGAGCTTAATGTCTATATTCTGACTTGTTTTTTATTACTTCCTATGTATTGATGAATATGCTTCTAAATGCAATCTTCTTAAGGGCTGATTACGATAAAACAATTGCAGATGAGTACAAAGATAATAATTAGCGTCGTAATTGATGAAGAAAAACATAAAAAGACCCAAAAAAAAGTAATGTCCGAACTCCGAGAATTTATGAAGGGGAAAAAAAATTCACATCAAACTGCTGACGTTCAAACGACCCATATTTATCATTTTATTTGTTTATATTTATATACATAGTTTTGCAATTTTCCATATAAAACCTCTATGAAATAAAGATATAGATAAAGAGAACAAATGTAAACAAATAGGTTTATCCCTCCGTTTCTTGAAGAATATTATTTAATAGAAGGAATAATATGGGCAATGAATGATAATCATAGAAATATGTGGGATCCAGCTTTCACCAAAAAGTGAGGTTAAGTGAACACCTATAGAGAACTAATAAGCACAGACCAGTACCTATTGAGAGGTACGTGTATGTCCTCTTCTTACTCACCAATTTTGGCACGCAAACACAATATAAAAGTGTATACGTCACTTAAACTGTTTAATGACTGCAGGAGCTATAAGATAATAAATATGAAATTGACTTTCAAGTTGCACAGTAATGAAACGATTTGAGCTTTGTTCTCAGATGAGAAAAAAGAGGTATATATACTTTCCAGCCACACAGCCACATAATGCCATCTGCTAATAAACGATTTATTATAATAGCAATTTGAATCTGTACATCAACACGCACAACAGAAAGAGGTTAAACTGTAAATACAGGCGTATACTGAAAAAAAGACTGATACAAATGTTTCTTTTTATTTTCTCTGCATTATGTCTTTCTTCTAGAACTCATATTACACACATTTTTTTATTATCTATTTTCTTTATTTGCGTGTCATGTAAATTTTTGTTTGACATGAAAATCAGAAAGCCACGCATTTTTGCACACTTGCATACAGAATCATGACGAAATGAACCCTTTCTGGTTGATTTTAGAAATTCATAATATAGTATACTATAAATAAATAGCTGCAACAAGAAAAGGAACATTCTCCTTTGAGAAAATATGAAACAATTGATTCTTTTTTTTTTTTTTTAATCTTTTTTTAATCTTTTTTTATCAGCTCCTCCCCCTCCCCCCCACACTCTGATTTGTTCCTCGATTCTCTATTTTTAGAACACAACGTGTTTCATCTTTATAATTATACTCACAAAATAACGCAGAGACTTTGAACAATAACTGTAGTGTGTGTGGGGGATGCAACAGGCACAAATAGAACGGAGGGTTTTTTTTTGTTTTTTACGCTTTTATTGATTTCATCATTATTGACGTAGCTTTAGATCTTCATCCATTGGCTACTATGCTGTACACGTTTTCTCAGTTAAGAATTTGTGTTTTTTATGTTGTAAAAATACGCCTCGCAATTCTTCCGTTTCTTGAAAAAAAAAAAAAAATGTGAATATAATCAGGAACATATTGGTGACGGGATAAATTGTGTTAAAAAAAAAAAAAATATGATTGGGTTGGATCTACCAGTTTTTCTGACTAGGGAACAGAGAAACTACATTCTCTTTATTTCTCTCCCATTTTTTCTTTTTTTTTTTCTCTTAGTATTTTTAGAAGAGTTCTATTAGTATTGTGAGGGCTGACAGGTTGTCTACGTAGTTATACAACATTAGTTCTTTACTTTTTTTTTTTTTTGACTCAATTAAAGCATAAATGAGTGAAGTAGACAATAAACAAAAAAAGAATCATTTCTCATAAATTCTATAGTATAATTTTTTTTTCGTAATGAATTTATAAGAATATGAATGACTTCTGGGACTTCAACCCCCGTGACTTACAGTATAAATATGATTAACCTCTCTTGCAACGTTGAGACAGAAAGATCAAATCTATGCGCACTAAGAAACTATTGGAGGCGGGATTTCAATCTTCATCAAAATTTTTTTTTTTTTTTTTCAATTCTTTATTTCTTTATTTCTTGATTTCATTTTTTGTTTTTGTTTTTTTTTGGCTTTGTTTAGTTACTCTACACTATATGTCGTTTCATTAATTCTTTGTAAAATCATTATTTCTGTTACACATTTTGCGTTGTTCTTTTTTTTATTTTTTTTTTTTGGCATGGGTTATACTATAAACTGTTTTATTTTATTTTATTTATTTATTTATTTATTTTTTAAGCCTAGTTTACAAATACGAGACAATACATGAAGTCATTGTAAATAAGTGTTCAATATTTACACACAGTTATGATTTAATAAATATATATATATATATAGAGAAGCAATTGCCAAAGAAAAATATAAGAAGACTTGATCAAAGAGAATTATACTTGTGAGTATATGTATATATTATTGTTCAATATGTTCTTTCAGCACATTTACATTAAACACTCTTTATTAAAAAGAACAAAATAAGAACCATATTTAAAGAAAAAAGAAAAATACGACGAGATAAACAGCCGATGATATAAATTGTCTGTTCAATATTTATCGAGTTTTTAATATCCATTTAATTTAGCAAAAACAACAACAATAACTAAAACATAGCAATTTTTCTATTAATTTATAAGTTAATATAAACACCATATCATCATCAGGTAGTAAAGAAAAAAAATTTTTAGTATAAAAAAAAATGTGTTTTAATAATAATAGTAATAGAGATTCTTTGAAAAAGGAATCAAATACCAACGTGTCTAACCATAAGACTGACGATAGCAGTAGTAATAATGATGATAATGATAATGATAATGATAATACCTCATTTAGTCTCAGTTCAATTTTAAATCCATTACAAAATACCGCAAATAAAAACCTAATGGGAAATACAAAAGAATCATCATTAATAGACAATGACAAAATGAAGAGATTGTCTTTAACAACATCAACAACACCATCAACAACATCAACATCAACACCATCAACACCATCAACAAACCTCAAAAGATGCTGTTGTAAAAAAACAAATGAGAAAAATATAGTAATAAAACCTCAAAACCCATTTATATTATTTCGTTACAATTTCCAAAAACTAATAAGCAAATATATATCCACAAGACACGAATCCATGATCAACAATAACCGCAAAGAAAAGGAATTAGAGAGTTTCGATCATAACGATATCAGCGAGATGTTTAGTAAAGAAGAGTTGGAAAGATGTTGTTTACAAGATTTACAAGAATTAAAGCTTATATCAAATGATTGTTCGTATACTCTGATACCGTCAAACAAAAAGAATAACAAATCAAAGAATAAGAAGAAAGAGGATTCACCAACTACAGAAAGTAGTAGTAAAAATACAGAAAAAGAGGAATTCAGCATACCCAGAATAAGTGCCTCTAAGATATCACAATATGCATCGAAAAAATGGTCAAGTCTCAACCCCAGTATAGAAGAGTACTGGAAAAAAAGATCTCATAAAGAAAAGAAGGAGTACGAGTCGAGGTACGGATACTTTGGTAATGGACATCGAGTTAAGAAAAAAATTATACTTAATGATCCAAATTTTACAAACCTCCTATTGAAAAATTCAATAACAAATGAAGGTATTAACAAGACTTTAAAACAAAACGACAAAAGTGGTAACGAAAACCTATTTGAACTATGTGATTTTTGTAAAAATCAAAGAATTCTACATCCAAATGTTACAAGATCAATGAATTGGAACCACGTATATTATGGAGTCTACACAACTTCTATCAATATGGAGAATTTACAAAAAAAACACGACGTTCCATCTGATCTGATAAATCAATTTGACAGTTACGAGAATGGAGATGTTTTCGTTTTCACAAATTCAGGAGAGAAAAACCACACAATTGAAAATAGGATGAATGATACCTGTAGTAGTAATAGTAGTACTGGTAACAATGACAAAAATCCTTATATTCCTAATAATGTGGATTCTAAAAACAAAGTTTTCGTCAAAGCAGATGTCTCGAAAACGTTTTTGAATAAGCCAGCAGATGACAAAGAGGAGAACCGCGTGTATGAAGTCTTTAACAAGGAGGAGATGAAGAGTAGTGCATTAACTGATTATCTGAATAAAATAAGACCTTCTGATTTTTACACTTCTAAAAGGTGAATACCACCTTTTGATCGTTATTATGTATCAAAGCTTGTATGATCATACGTCTTTTTTTTTTGTTATCTTTCAGAGTCAGATTTGTAATCCGCATGCAGATGTAGATCTTCCGAAGAAAGGAGTAAGTGTGTGAACAATACTATTTTCAACAAGAGTAAAACAAACTGCACGCCACTTCGCCCATTATACTTAGTAAAATAGTTCATTTTTTTTCTTCATGTTTCTCCGGTTTTTTTTTTATTGCGTGAATAGTTGTTCCGCATTCACGTGATGTATCATGTGTCACGAGATGGAACAAATAAAGAAAAAAGAAAATTAATGGGCGGTTAAAGATGAAGATATGAGTGATACAATACTGCGTAACCTTACTTACAAAGAAAAACCAAAAACAAGTGTTCAAAGAGATCAAATCAAGGCTACACCATGCCAGCTAAGAATATAAAACAGTTAGATATAAATTTGCCTATTGACTATAATACCTCCACCAGCTCTATTATATTGTTGACCCAAATGATACTACAACAGTATGCGCGAGAGAGACTATTGTTTCCAGACCATTGTTTTGTTAAAAAACTTTTCAAGCCAAATAGAACAGATCCAGAGTCGCCATACGTTGCTGTGTACACTTTGAAAACAGGTGTCTTAGCAGAGTGTGATTTATTTATTGACTGGTTTACAAAAGATGTACCAAAGCTAATCAAGTTTAAATGCTTGAATGGCCTAAGTTTAGATTTGTTTTCACATCAAGAATTGGAAACAAAGGAGAGTGGCGATTCTGGTAACTGCACCACACAGCCTTTGTTTGAAAGCTTAGTTTTAAAAATTGCATACGACGATACAAACAATGTCAACTACAACAATAAGAGTGAGCGAGAAAATGAAATAGCAATAACACCAACTATTTTGAGAACAAAACAATCGATGTTGCTATTGATGAGAAAATTAGAAAGCAGAACTAAATTGTTAGATATCCTGCCTACAGATTGTAATGCTTCAATGAGATTAATCATCGATGAGGATCTAATCAGAAAAATTCAAATTAACAACTTTAAAGAATTCAATATTAATCATACAATGAAAGTATATCAAGATTCCTTCTTTGAAACATTCCAATTTTTAGGTTTAGTCAATACAAATTTGCATAACTTAAAAATGTATTTGTTTAGTGAATTAGATGGATTTCAAGAGAAAAGAACAAATTTGAAATATACTGAATTGGATTTACTCACGGATAATGATGTTATTGTTAATAGAGATGGAGATAAAACCAACCTCAATTTGAAAAACTTCTTAGATAAAGACATAACCGTTGTCAACCATGAAACACAAGTTGTGTCAGGAGCGTTCAATGAGGAACTAAGTAGAAAGAGAAAATCAGAATTTCTAATTGAAGAGGATGAAGATCTAGAAAGCAATTTGAGCGAAGACAATGACACAGCTCTCAAAAGTGGAAATGCAGAGGAAGACCAAGAAGTTGAGCGTGGTCATGAATAAGCCCACTTTAATGACGAAAACTCTTGTTGCTCATCTAGCGACGTGAAAAATGCATCATCTTTATTAGCCGGCAAGTTATATTGTTTTACTAAAAACATTGATAAAGAACTAAAGAAGGCAAATACCACACCTTTCCAAGAAACACTGGCAATCAAAAGTGACATTTTTGCTGAAAACACACTACCGACTTTACCAAAGAAGAAAAGGAAACTAATGATCAGTATGATAACGTTGAATGGCTTTCATAGCGACTCTTCAGAGTATTTCAAAACTCTAAAAGAAAACACAGCTCAATCTCATCTTATCAAAAAGCATACGTCTGATGGTAAGTCATAATATATTAGTAAATAGAAGTATAATATTTAGAAAAAGAAATACATTTAATTAAATGACAGTAATCTTCTCTCGCACAGCTTGCTCTATGCTGGGAAAAAAAAA
>PTXO01000006.1:0-45069 GCA_003020785.1 Hanseniaspora gamundiae
TGATTGTTCATCAGAGAAGATGAACATTGAATGGAAAAGTTCATCTTTTTTTTTTCTTCTTCTTTTTTGAAGTTTCACAATTTCGGTTACCCAGCTGTAAAAACACATGTGACGCACAAAGCGTCAGACAGATAAAACGACAGACAGATAAAACGACAGACACACAAAGCGTCAGACATGTAATAATTAAAGTGTAATGAAGTTAAAAGATACAAAGAGAAAGAAAGAAAGAAAGAAAGAAAGAAAGAAATAACCTTTTAACATTAAAAGTAGTTTAATTGATTTACATTGAATTTGAAATAACAAAAAGATCAAATGGTTGATGATTTTTAATTATATTCTGTTATGTTGTTCTAATTTGATATACACATGTGATTACTATAATTGTTTACAATGACTTGGATCTACGTATACCGTATTGTAACGTTGTTTTGTCATTCTTCGTATGTACACATAGGTTATAACTCATGAATTGATGTATCTTAAACAGATACCTACTTATTAACAAGGTTGTTTTCACTATTGCCTTGTTTAGACTAACAATCGGATATAGTATAAATATTATTACGATATTGTACGTAATTAGCAGTAATAACTTAGTATATTTCTTCATTATCATTGTGTTTTGAGAAAAAAAACACACACACACACACACAAATATAGAATACAAAAAAAAACAAAAAAAAGAAAACACTAAATATATTTGACAACAGTTAGACGAAATAAAGAAAAAGGGTCTTTGAAATTCAACATCGATACTAGCTAAACGCCAACATATTTGTATTTATACCAATAGCACTGATATAAGAAGATACAGAAAAAGATCACACCAATGTCAAGACACAATGCATCGGTGAATCCACCTGCTGCTCATCATTCCACCACGAAAGATTATCAAGGTTTCCAAAAATTAAACGAATACGAAAAAGTCATCCATGCTTATAAAAATTGTACATGGAACTGCTATCCGATAATGTCAGACAACAAGATAAACAAGAGTTATGAGGGGAAATTAGAAGAACAAAAATCTACACTGATAATAACTAATTTGAGAATAGTTTTGCAAAATAATGATACTACTTCAACTACTTCTACTACTACTACACAAGCGAAAAATCAACTCACAATTGAATATCCACAAGTTATATTTGATAAAAGTAAAATAAAGAGAAATTCACAAATAGCTATAAAAGATTTACCTCCTGAATTGATTATACCATGGTTTGGTGAAAATTATCTATTGTTGAGATTTCAACCTGGTAAGCAACAACCAAATCTAAATTATGTATATCAATGGGTTCTCGAACTATATTGTAAAACGGATATATTTTCACTGAAAGATTGTTTTAGTAAAGTCATTCTGGATAGTAGGATGCCCAAGGATCCTTGCCCTACTAATGCTAATACTACAACTAATTCAGAAGAAAATATAGATCCACTACCAATATACGAACCGTAATACCTATATATATATACAGAAATAACCAAAATAAATAAATATGTAACAATCTACTCATCAGCACCGAAAAGCAGCATCATGTTCATATCGTCTTGGTCTAGATCGTTATTAGTTGCTGAATGTTCAACTTCTAGAATAGAATGTGGTTGATCCATGTCTTGTTGTTCCTTGTTGTTAATGGTATTTGCATTGTCCACTTCTTTGGTGTCATTTTCTTCGTCTTCCTCTTCGTCTTCGTCTTCCTCTTCTTCTTCTTCCTCTTCCTCTTCTTCCTCTTCTTCTTCTTCTTCCTCTTCTTCCTCGTCTTCCTCTTCTTCTTCCTCGTCTTCATCATCTTCATCAGGTTTCTTTGTTTGAGTTTCTTGAGGATCGGTTTTTTCACTTTTGTCCCCATTTGCTGGAGTATTGCTAGATTTTTCAATTTCATCTTCATCCACTTTCAACTGTTTCTTCTTCATCTCCAATTCGTTTTCCAACTTCTTTACCATATCTCTGTATCTTGTTTTCAACAATGGATTACTAGCTGCATCATAATTCTTTCTATTAATATTCAAGACATTTTCAATCTCACTAATCTCTTCCTTGACTAATTTCAAATGATGCATCTTTTCACTCATTTCAGATCTCAAAGAATTGTAGTTCTCGTCATCAGAGTTCTCATCGTCATCGTCTTCGTCATCGTCTTCCTCTTCCTCATCCTCTTCTTCGTCCTCCTCGATATCTACATCAACCTCTTGTTGTGCACCATCACCAGATGCAGTACCGAACAAAGCAGCTGCATCTTTGTCAGTGCTCTTGTCTCCAAACAAATCATCTTCATCAAGATCACTAGATAGCCCGTTTTGTTTCCCTCCTTCCTCATCTTCATCACTCTGTAAAGCTTGTTCCAACTCTATTTCAAAATCATCACCTTCTTCTCCTCCTGCTCCTCCTCCTCCAACTGGAACAATATCGTTATTCGTTGAGGTAGAAGCATTAGTATCGTCACTGTTAAAGACACGCACTGTCTTTGTGTCACTGAATGACACTCTGGAAGGTATAGGAATAGTACTTATAGTGTCGGTAGCTGTAGGTGTCGATACCGTATTGTTATTTGTATTGATGATCTCGCTCTTCCTAGCACCCATGCTAGAAGAAACATCATTTTCATCCACTATCTGATATTCAAATTCTTCTGCACTCCGGTCCTGTTCGACCAACAACTTGACGTATTCTTCTACATACTCAATTTCATCAGGTTCCAACACTTTCCTCATTCTTCTCCGTTTCACATTGTACAACGGCGGTGTTATACCATGTTTATAAGAATAATAGTGTTCCAAGTCGTCGTTTCCATACTGGTTATCCATCTGTGACATCCTTCTCTTTTGGTTCAACTTGGCTTTCCTTAGTTCAAAGATATCATCTGAATATTGTTCATAATTCTCCAAGACAACATCTTCTACGTCGTCATTTTGAAATTTTACTTTAAAGACATCTTGCTCCTCTTCAATCTTACTATAGCACACCAAAATCTGTGTTAGGTCAAATGTCTTTAATATGTTTTTACCCTTATCGACACTCTTGTTACATTCGATGACAGTGGGTAAATCCAATAGGACACATGCATAATTGCTCCACGAGTCCTTTGGAAATCCCAGTTCATCAGAACTATGATGATTGATGAGCTGCTTGATCTTCAAAACTGCATGCCTTTTATCCAACCATTTTATCACCAAGTTGGAGAAATCCCCGGTTTCCGTGCAGTTTCTTATCATCTCACTGGTCAATGGGCCTTCTATACCGGGCTCTATTCTCAACACAACACCTTCTTCTATCAACGGATCGTCTTCCACATCCTCATCGTCACTGTCATATCCTTCACCAGGTGCACGAACTGGTTTGAACCGTATACGTAGCCCACTTCCACTCCCAGAAGCACCGGTGTTGGCGGGCGCGCTCTTACCATCTTTCACTTGCGGTACCGGTTCTGTTCTAGCGTTGTTGGTGTTGTTACCAACAGTGAATTTGATAGTTCTCCCTGGTGTAGTTGCAGACAAAGGTGTTTCTGCTCCGTTGGGCTTCGTCTTTCTTTGCTTGGGCTGTTTGGTTTGTTTCCCCGATGTTCCTATATTTACAGAGGCCATTGTTTGTATTTGGTACAGATTCCTGTTGCTAACTCCTCTCCAAGTTTCCGTAATCTACTAGTTCTGGTCTCTTCTGTCAATCCTTAAACACAGCTTTGTATAAACATCCTTATTCATGCTGAAGTTCGCATTGAAAATATCGGAAAAAAAATAACAAAAAAAAAAAAAAAAAAAAAAAAAAAAAAATTACTACTTTTCAGGTATAGACCTCCCATATATAGAGAAAACTCGATGAGCTTATAATGTGAAAAAGAACCGTTTGTAATTGAAAGATACAAAGCAACCCACCAGAATGTCTAGCATTGCCGTCTTTGCAGAGCGCTTTGCAAAAAAGGCTTGCAGTGTCAAAAAATTGGGCAAGTTTACTTATCCCACCAACTACAAATTTCTGCAATCGTTATATAAAGGATCCCACTTGGATTTGAGAAATCATTATCCACACAAGGGCAAAACAAAAGTGCTAGACCTGTATCCCGGGATAGGACTGGCAAGCATTGCACTTTACGAAGCGTTAGCTCCTCAGCAACACTTAATGGTGGAGCAGCACCAAAAAGTCAACGAATTCCTCAATACACAGTATGAGATGCAAAAAACGGACCCACCAGCGTACGATATAAAGGGGAATCCATACACTTTGTATAAATCACAACATCCAGACTTTCCACACTTACAACATGTTCCAATGAATCCCTATCAGTGGTCCACGTACTCCACTATCACCAACCACGACGTTTATAAGAATGAAACGGTGCATCCAGAAAAAGCATCATTCCTTCCCTCAACGAAAACAAGGGATACTATTCACGACGAATTTTTGATACACGGTAATCTAACCGGACTGGTATGTGTGAGGTTCAACGGCGAGGCATTGTTGATGCAGATATATGGATGTGTTCATAGACATAACTGGATGCAGAGATTCGGCAAAGTGAGAATGCTATTTTGGGTACGAGAGTCTACAGCCTTGAAATTAGTGGCTAGGCCAGGGGATCTTGGAAGATCCAAAAGTAGTCTTATTGCTGAGACATTTACCAATACCAGAATGCTTGCTATAAGCAAAGAATCCCTGGACTCTCCATTAAACAAGAGGTACACCTACAGTGCGGATCTTATCGCCGCACACCAACCAATAATATATACCAATGAAGAAGCAAGTATAACTACCGAAGACAACGAGCGTGTTGTGCTTCTTGAAATCGAACCTAAACAAAACGACGTGCAAGATTTTGAAGAGTGGGATTATGTAACCAGACAGCTCTTTGTGTTATCGTCCAACCCACTGTCTATTGCCATTTCCACGTTGGGATCTGGAGCCAAAGAATGGTTCTTACCAAGAATTCCACAGAGTTTACACAGCGTAAAGCCTACGCAACTGACTCAAGAACAATTTTTCGAAATCTACCAGATTTTTTGCCAATGGCCTTTTAAGCCAGATGTCTATTTAGACTTCTATGATGTTTTCCAAGAAGAGTGAAACTATTGATTTTCCCGTCTGTCTGTCGGTTGTCATCGTCGAAAGAGTTTCCATGTAAATATCTCTATGTACATATAACACAGTGCAATGTCTCTTTGCAACATATCTTTAAGCTCTTCTTCTACTTGCGTTCGAAAATTACACGCCCATCTATTGTTCAAAGACCAGTAACTCTACATATTGAGCATCGATAAACTTCCCACACTTTTACAACATCCGCGATCAAGACCACTACTTTTCTTTTTTTTCTTACTATAATTATTATACATTAATAAACAATAAATATTTTATAAACAAAACATTTAAACATGCATAGACAAAGTTCTTGGCAGAGAGGCTTATTTTCTATCAGACTGTTGGACATACTCAGCAGCTTTGGCTTTGACATATTCAGCGGTTTTAGAATCGTTCTTGGACTCTTCAAAACTCAACCATTTTTTGAAAAAGAATTTAGCTTGCTTTTTGGTAACTTTTTTGTTAACAATAATACGTTCAAACAAGTCTTCAACCTTGGACTTATCATCGTGTTTGATTTCTTGATCAACGTAGACGTTCCATAAATCGATTCTCTTTGGTGCATCGGCCAACAAACCTTCAAATAGAGATCTACCTTGTTCAGCATCACCCTTCTTGAACTCTAATTGAGCGAATTTTCTCACAACTTCAACATGGTCACGCTTAGCCAGACTTCTCAAAGCATTGGCTAAGATAGCATGGGCTTCGTTTGAGTTATCTTGATCGATCAAGTATTCACCCCAGTTAACCCAGATAGCAACTTTTTCGGACCCAAATTTTTTGGCAGTGGCTTTGAACAATTGCAAAGCTTCATCAACCTTATTACTCATTTGGAAGACGTTGATCATCTTGACATGCATGACATAAGAATCCATGTATTGACAGGCCTTTTTGAAAGACTCTTCTAGAGTTTCAGCAGTACCAAAAGTGTTTTCCAAATTTAGCAGAGCAATCCAGATGTTCAATTTTTCCATTTCTTCTCTGAAATTGATAGTCTTCAAAGCACGTTCAGCAATTTCTCTTGCCTTGTCAATTTCACCTAATTGTAATTGAAAAGCCATGAAATTCATCCATACGACAGAAGAGTTTGGATTCCCCAACAACAATCTTTCAAAGTCACCAACACTTTCTGGAGCTCTCGTTGAAATATCGATGGTCTTGTCTTCGACAGGGGCAGCAGATCTTTTCTTTTTGGATCTTCTTTTGTCTGAGGTAAAGTCATTGTCGTTATCGTCATTGTCTTCATCGTCATCAGATTCACCGGTAGCTTGGTTCAAAATTGTACCAGTCCAGTCAAAACCGGCGCTCAAACTCAAACCGTCGTCACTTAGAGCAATTTGTTGTGGTTTTTTAGAGTCACTGGTGTTGTCTGCGTCTTCGTTGTCAGATCCTCCATCGTTGTATTCAATATCCATGATCTCATCATCGTCTTCTTCAACTCCACTGGCAACCTCTTCATCTTCATCTTCCATACTAATGTCTCCTTCAGCATCTTCAACTTGGAATTTAGAGGCTTTTAGAGACAAAGAGACTTGATTTTTGTCCAAGTTTGTTCTCAAAACATAGGCTTTGACTCTGTCACCTTCACCAAATAGATCGGATAGGTCTCCTTCAACAGGGGAGTCTGAAATCTCCTTGATATGGGCCAAACCTGTGACGTTGACGGTCTTGTCCAATTTAACAAAAACACCAAAGTCAGTAACGTTTCTGACAACACCTTCAAAGATATCGCCTTCTTTGATGTCTTTGATAGTTTTCAAAATTTGGATTTCACCGTTGATTTCAGTTTCTCTAAGAGTCAAGGAAATCTTGTTGTCGGCATCGTTGGTAACAACTTTACCAATGACGTGTTGGAACGGTTTGTAGAATTTTTTCCATTCTTTGATGAAAGAGTCAGACAATTTACTAACAGGAACGAATGCGTTGACGGTTGCACTCAAGTAAACAAAAATACCTTTGTCAGTTATGTTTTTGACTAAACCTTGAACAATTTGACCAACTTTCAAATCAGAAGCACCTTTGATGACGCTTTCTGGATCTTTGACTAAGGAGACACTGATTTTTTGTTCTTCAGTGTTCTTGGAAATAACTTTACCACTAACGACTTGGTTGACGTGGAAAGTGGTTTTCAAATCGTTGCTGAAGTCGTCCAAGTCTTCAGTGACGAAAGAGATAGCTCTCACACCGTTACCCAAGTTGACTAGTACATATGTGTCCAGAACCTTTGTGATACGGCACGGCAATTCGTCGCCTACGTTAACATCTTCAAATGAGTTAACAATAGAGGCGAATCTTGATCTAACAATCAAACATTCATGCTCAGTGTCAACGGAAATCGTTTTACAGCTGATAGCAGATCCCAGTGGGAAAGTTTCTTGAATGTTGTTCAAATCTTTGGTATTGTCACTTAGATCGATGTAGTTCAATTTGGCTTTAACTTGAGGGTTGATAGTCAACCATAGGAAATCTTTACTGAAGTTGTTGACAAATCCGACAATTGGAGAGTCATCGACTTGGAATTTCTCAAGCTTTGGAAGTTCGTCTTTTTCTAGCTTGACGGATAATTCGAAAATGGAGTTTTGTCCGGAGGTATGAGAAATTGGTAGGTAAGTGTGTGTTTTGATGTTGTGTGTACCGATAATTCTTACTTTCAAAATGTCATCTTTTTTGAATTGGGACAACGGATTTTTGATGTCTTTGATGTCTTTGAAAGCAGCAAACGATTGAGAGATATCGATTCTTCCCTGGACAGAGTCAGCTAGAGAAACGTTTAGTTGAGTTTTCTTCACTTGGTTGACTCTACAGTTAACAACTTTACCCATAGTTAAATCTTGCATAGTTTTGACGGTTTTATCAACAGGGTTGACGATAGCGATGTTTTGTTTCACGTCTGATTTTGGTTTAGCTTCAGCACTTGGGTCTTTGAATGACAACAAAAATCTTTCATTTTCTTCATCAACTCTCAATAAATAACATGTAACAGATTGGTTGATGTAGAATTTCTTGCTTAAATCAGTGTTTCTGTCTTCACCGGAATAACTTGGCAAAACTAGACCAACAAATTTACCGTTAAAGGCAACGAAAATACCAGTTGAGGAGATGGCTTTGATGTAACCGTGTAGCTGTGTGTTGGTTCCCTTAGATTTGACGTCTTCAAAAGTCAATGGCAAAAAGTCAGCTTCACTGTCTTTTATTAGCGATTTCTTACAGGTGATATTGAAAACTTTGGTTTTCAAGTCTTTGTCGATAACCAAACCTTTGATTTCAGAGCCAATGGCCAATTTTTTCAAAGCAGCTCTGTTTTGTTCTATTCTTTGATCTGATAAGTGCCCTGCGTAGACAACACCTCTGATAGATTCATCGTCTTGTAGTTCAACGATTGCAGAGTCCTTGGTTTTTTCCACAACTGTACAACTGACAACAGTTTTACCTAATAGTAGAGCATCAATTGTGTTTTTTTGAGAAGTTAGTTTTTCTTGAGAGATGACTTTACAACTGACACTGATTTTTTTGTTTTCTTTGTCAAAGTTGACAATCTTCACCGGAACGGTTTGTCCCAGTCTCAAATGATCCTGTGGTCTGGTGACATAACTTTCTGAGATTTCTTTGTTTGGCAAAAACCCTCTTAGATTACCTAAAAATGTCACTACACAACCGTTTTCTTTGAATGTTTCGATGGTACAAAGAGTTTTCAAATCGTTTGAAAGCTGGTCATAGCTCGAAACCAAAGTGACTTCTTCTAAATCAGCATTCACGATGGTTTTTTTCAAGGACACAAATGTTTTACCGTTTAATGGGTTCACATTGATGACTCTACCTTTAACTTTGGAACCAATTTTGAATTTTCTTTCTGGATAGATTAATCTGATATCAGAGATATGTTTGGCAGGAACCATAGCTTTGAAGGCACCATTTAATATTTTCAATTCGATACCTTTGTCAGCAGAGACTGCAACGATTTCACAACCACTCAAGACTTTCCCAATAGGAATATCCTGGGATCTCAAATATTTCATGGCCAGTTGTTCTTCGTCGTTTGTCAAGACAAACAAGTTGTCGATGGTGTTGTAACCCAGGACTCTGGCTTTATCGACACAATCTTCATCTTTGCTCGAGTTTTTCGAGTAATGGATTTGACCGACCAAGTTATCATTAATCTGAATATAGACAAACTGAGAATCTTTGGCAATGATGTTCATTTTATTTTCAAAAGTGTAACCAATAGGGAACGATTCCAAATTCTCCACTGATTTTAGAGAATTGGTGAATTCTGAGGTTGGTTCCAGCTGAGACAATAATAGGACTCTTTCACCGTTCATTAAGATGTTGGCAATGATTCTGGTTTTGATGTTGACACCGATTTCAAAAATGTCTTTGAATTGCTTGCTGTTTCTGCATTTCATCTGAGCTATGTTTAAAAAGGCATTGGCTAGACCGAAAACTTTACCAAAGACACCTTGTTGTTCCTTCACAGAGTCGACAAGGAAATCGACGTATTGACCTGGAATAATGGCATCAACAGACGAGATAGAGGTGATTGGTTTTGTGGATGACAGTTGCTTTTCAGTGAAAAAAACAGTTCTACCACTGTACTTGGAAACAGTACCTAAAAAGACAACACCAGGAATCAAAGCAACAGAAGGATTGATGAAATCTTTCTTGGCAATAAACCCAGTCAATTCATCATCGTTTTCCAAACCCAAATCCAAGATGGCCCCGTGGTCTTCAATACTTTTGATAGAGCATTGAACAGTACAGAACTTCAATAGTGCGTCTTCTTTTTCTAAACCTTTGTTGACAACAGTTGGTTCGATAGTCAATTCAATTTTCTTAGAGGTTTTCTTGGAGTTGTTGTCCATTCCGGTGTTTTTGACGACACTAGTTCTCAACCATTGGCCTGGTTTGAAAAAGTTGGTCAAGTCTGGCAATTCTTTGCTGTCACTTTTTTTGCTATAGCTCTTTTTGCCGTTTTGTTTCTTTTTATTCTCTTCGTCATCACTTTCATAGTCACTTTGGTTTTCTCCGTCGTTGTCAGAAGCTTCATTTTCTTCTTCTTCGTTTAGTTTGTCCAAAGTGGAATCCATTTGAGTGGAAATGTTGGTGATTGGAACGTAACCGGTCAAATTATCTGGCAAAGAAATTGTCAATCCATGTCTGTGAACTTTAGAAACTTGACCCAAAAGCAAGGAGCCAACTGGTAAAGTTTTGAATGTGATATGTTGTTGCTTGATGATTTTGTTATTAGTTTGGATACTGTCTTCGTCATCTTCATCAACATCGCCGTCTTCTTGGCTGGCTTTGGATTTCTTACTGTTGGTTTTGGATTTCTTATTTTTAGGTTTGGAATCGCTAGATTCAGCCTTCTTCTTCTCGTTACCGAAAAGAACATCACTGGCAGCTTCATTGGCAACTTGTTTCAATTCCAATGGAGTCAAAACAGATGCACCACCTCTTGGGAATGACATCTCAGTGGCAACTTCTTGCTGCACCAATGAGGATTTAGCAGGTGCTTGGGCCCCATCGGTTCTGGTTAATGGAGATTCTCCGTTTTCTCTTTTTCTTTTAACAACCATGGTTATCCTGCAGGTGTTTTTTCGAGGGTATCTTGGTTTGTCAATTGTATTGAAGAGTTGATACAGGAGATTGTAAGTAGAGAATTAAGTACTATCGATAGTCTGAATCTACGTATCAAGAAGCATCATCTTACAGGGATCATCATGCTACAGCGAAAAAAAAGAAATGTGAGTGGTTTTTCACTAAGAACAAAGAAGAAAAGAGAAAAAGAAATTCACCAAAGACAGTTTCCACGCATCACGTGAATGAATTATTCGGACAATACGATGCTTTGAAACACTCGGATTAAGCAATATAATAGAAAACTAGTGCAATAGATCGGACTTGAATACCGATCAACTGTTTTCCCTGTATAATAATTAATTGATAGATTGATTGATGGCGTGCACTTCATTCGTATCACTCTTATTAGCAGAATGCCTCATTCTTTAAATACTGTAATGGAATTTCAAACTAGAAAAACCAAGAAGCTGATTAGCGATGCCTTCACACATTCCAAGACAGCCTCGACTATCTGTTTCGTCTTCGAGATCGTCGTACATATCTGATACAAACGATCCCTGGGACGATGAACATGTAGCAGTTCCATCTTCCATCTCTACTTTCCACCACAACGACCACCACGTTGGGCATGGTAGCCAATCAGACCGGGACCGCAGTGCAAGACCATCGTTTGACAACGGCTCTTTCCAAAGCGACAGAGAGTCGTTGCTGAGCGATCGTTTAAGTGGTTCATTGCAACATGCCAACTTTAAATTTTTCTCTAATGAGCAGATCGAAAATGCTAAAGGTTTCACGTCCACTATTGAAAACATGGATTACCATGGAGATGACGAAAATGCCGTTTATGACGAATCCCAATCGAGTCTGCTAAGTGAGAGCCAAACGGGAAGAAGAAGACACGCGAGTTTCTATGTAAGACCACCAACCACATATGGATCGATGCATTCACAGCGCTCGTCCAAGTCCTCGTCATCATCGTCGTCGTCATCGTCCTCTCTTTTCTACAATGAGCAAAACAGAGTGCCAAATGATTTCAACAATGGTTCAGACGGTAATGGTTATAGTGATGACGACAACTCTACGCACTCTTTTAATAGTGATAATTACGATAGCAACAATATAAATGGCGACAATTTGAGGGAGATTCTGGATTTGAACAAGTACAACAAACTGTCAGCTAAAGATCACGAAAAACTGTTCAAGTTCCATCCCGAGTGCCAAGTTCAAAGATTATACATAGCTGAAGAAGATTTAGTTGTTGGGATCGCTGGGTACACAAGAGTTCAATATAAAGTTTTTTTCTACTACTTGTTGTGCGTGGTGACATTTGGGTTGGCCTACTTGATTTTCAGATGGTTTCCTAAATGGAAATTGTACTTGGTTTCCAGAAAGGAAGCATTGGGGAAAGCTGATTTTGTTGCTATTGAAAGTGAATGCGGTGATTTTGAAATTGCGTTTGTAAAGAGACAGTGGTACAATAGACCACTGAGTACAGTGTTGAATCTTTTCAGTGCAGATGACCTATTCAACCATAATGTCAATGACAACAACAGCGTAATTGACGACAATAGTAGCACTGCACATAATAAATCCCACTTGAAGAGCGATGATGATATTGAATTGCCGATTTTAATTACATTTGATTACAGGTTCTTCAAGTTGATCTACTCTCCGTTAGAAGACATTTTCAAAACAAACAACAACTGGATTGATAAAAACTGGAAAAACATCAATAAGATTAAGAACGGACTAAGCAGTAGCACTCACCAGGATAGACTACTAGTGTTTGGACCGAACAACTGCGAATTGAAAATCAAGTCGATCGTCGAATTGATTCTAAATGAGGCCCTACATCCTTTCTACATTTTCCAAATTTTCTCGATGGCACTATGGGCTTATGACGAGTACCTTTCCTATGCATCGTGCATTTTTGTTATTTCGCTATTTTCTATAGCTAGTACAGTCTATGAAACCAGAAAGTCGTCTCAAAAACTATCAGAGATGTCACATTTCGAATACACGGTCCGTTGTTACAGAAATGGGTTTTGGATCACCATTCCGTCATCCGATTTGGTTCCTGGTGATGTTTTTGAGTTGAGTGATCCTAATTTGGGCGTCTTGCCCTGTGATTGTGTTTTGCTAAACGGTGTCGTTTTGGTCAATGAAAGTATGTTGACCGGTGAAAGTGTTCCAGTCAATAAAGTTTCCTGTGACAAAGAAGTCATGACAGAGTTGCTTTATGATTTTCAAGGTGGGAGAATTTCTCCTATGGTGGCCAAGTCTGTTATGTTCAACGGTACCAAGTTGATCCGTACCAAGGCCACGGATAATGGGCCGGTTGTTATGGCGATGTGTTGCAGAACAGGGTTTTCAACGACAAAAGGTGGGCTAATCAGATCGATGGTTTTCCCATCTCACTCCGATAACGACAAATCCGGGAAATCCAAGGATTTGCAAAGCGACGCGTTCAAGTACATTGGCTACATGTTTGTCATCGCAATGTTTGGTTTCATAATATCCGCTATCAATTTCAAAAGATTGGGATTGTCCAACAAAATCATCATAGTCAGGGCTCTGGATATCATCACCGTTGTGGTCCCACCCGCATTGCCGGCTACGTTGACAATTGGGATTAATTTTAGTTTGAGAAGATTGAAGGATAAAATGATTTTCTGCATATCACCAACGAAGATCAACATAGCTGGTAAGTTGGATGTGATGTGTTTTGACAAGACCGGGACTTTGACCGAAGATGGGTTAGATGTGTTCGGCATTCAAGAGAACTATATCAACAAGGGCAAATTTAGCAAGATGATGTCTGATTGTAGTAGTATGGGGAACAACTTGTTGAAAATTTGTTTACAAACGTGTCACTCTTTGAACTATATCGAAGGGGAAGGCTTAGTAGGTGATCCATTAGATTTGAAGATGTTTGAGTTTACCAAGAGTCATTTCAAGGAGCATTCTGATAGCGGGTTCACCGTGAACAAGAAGTTGCACGTTTTCAAGATTTTTGAATTTGCATCTCATTTGAGAAGAATGAGTTGTGTAGTCAGATGTAAGAAGAAGGGAAACACAAATGAGGCTCACAATAGTGATGAGACGTACGGTGTAGTCAAAGGGGCACCCGAAGCTTTGATTGACATTTGCAAACCTGGAACCATTCCTCACAACTACGACACAATATTGAAAAACTATACACACCATGGTTACAGAGTCATTGCATGCGGTGGTAAAAAAATAAGTGTCAATGAGAACTTTCAGCCTAGTGACCTGAGTAGAGAGTATGTGGAAAGAGATTTGGACTTTTTAGGATTTATCATTTTTGAAAACAAATTGAAGGACAAAACCCACGAGACCTTGAAAGTTTTTCAAGAAGCCAAGATCAGAACCATTATGTGTACCGGTGATAATATTCTAACAGCAGTGTCTGTATCGAGAGAATGTGGGTTATTGCCAAAGGGCAACAGATGTTTCATTCCGTTCATCAATGACAATGCCGAGTCCGTGAATGATTTGATTGTTTGGGAAGATGTTGATGATCCGGAATGCAGATTGGACGACGTCACTTTGTACCCAACCAACAGTAACGGCGAGGACTATAATTTTGCCATCACCGGAGACGTTTTCAGATTGCTGTTCAAGAATCAAAAACCACAGGACTCAGGTAACGTTAATGGGAACTTGGAGCAAGGCATTGATAAACCAGGCCAAGGTGATCTAACTGAAGAAGAAGAGATGGACAAGTTTTTATTTTCTGAAAACTACATAAACACGATTTTGTTGAAAAGTTGTATTTTTGCAAGAATGTCACCAGATGAAAAACACGAGTTGGTTGAGCAATTACAGAAAATCGATTATTGTGTTGGTTTTTGTGGGGATGGTGCGAACGATTGTGGAGCTTTGAAAGCTGCTGATATCGGGGTGTCGCTATCAGAAGCCGAAGCATCCGTGGCAGCCCCATTTACCTCTCAAAACTTTCAAATTGATTGTTGTATCGATTTGATCAAAGAGGGCCGTTCCTCGCTAGTCACATCTTTTTCCTGTTTCCAGTATATGTCATTGTACAGTGCGATTCAGTTTGTGTCCATTACCATATTATACGGACAAGGTTCAAACCTTGGGGATTTCCAATTCTTGTACATTGATTTGTTTTTGATTGTTCCATTAGCTGTGACGATGTCGTGGTCGAAGCCTTCACCAGACAAGAAGATATGTGCCAAGAGACCCTCATCCAATTTAGTCTCCACAAAGATCATATTGCCGCTTTTGATTCATTTGTTTATTATTATTGGTGTTCAGATACTACCTTGGCTCTTGGTGAAAGAGATGCCATGGTACGTTAGACCAATAGTTGGTGATCAAGATACCATCGAGAGTAGTGACAACACGGTGCTATTTTTGATTTCCTGTTTCCAGTATGTGTTGATCTCTGTTATTTTGAGTTTGGGTCCACCGTACAGAGAACCTTTGACCAACAACGTGTGGTTTATTCTGAACTTGTTGGTTGCAACTGCAGTTAATATGTATTTGGTTTTCGGTACGTCTTTTATCACTACTGGTATAATGCAACTATCATATTTGTCCACTATGTTCAAAATTGGTATTTGTGTGTTGTCCTTTATGAGTTATTTCCTACATTTGAGAATTCCAACAATGTTCAACAAATATTTTAAGAAAAAAATCAGTAGTAAGAAGTATAAGAAGATCATTAAAAGATGTGCTAATATATCTGTTTAAACAACAACAAATTCAAAACAACAAAAACAAAAAAAGTCTACTTTTGTCACATCTTTTATCAGTTTTGAGAGTTTCTGAAACTTAGGAAACTATTCCAAAATAGAGATATAACTGAATTGAATATTGGTTGATAATCTTTATTAACCAATGAGAAATTGATCAACTGTGACACTGGCCAAATCATGTAGTTTATAGCAATAGTTTGTATATATAGATTACTGATTTTTTGCATCAAAGATCTAGAGTCTCCATTTTCTATAATATAATTTGAGTAGTTGAAGAAAGCGTATAGTAATATTGGTGAATAAACCAATTGATCGCAGAGGATTTTTTCAATGATGTTGACTAAGATAGGATCTGTAGTGAACAAAAAATTCAAAAATTTGTACCATATGTACTGTGGAATTCCTATAATCGATCCCCATATTATGAAACAGACCCATCTGTAAGTTTTGAAATTTGTCTCTCCCGTGTATTGGTCAAGGGAGATAGTTAGTGACGGAACGGACACGTCGTTTTCCAAATCAAACGCATATAATCCATATTCTTCTACAGTATAATCTTGATAAGTATCTTGTGCTGGCACTGTTGCAGCAGTAGCTGGTGTTGTCATTTTCAAAGTATTTTTTTTTTTAAAAGGCTGGAAAGTGAAGGTATCAATATCGTTATGCAATTTTTTATTGATCAAGGCAATTTCTATAATCTGTGCTATATTATCAGAGATCCCCCATATTATGAAATTAGTAATAATATTATTTTTCATCGTTAGACCAGGAGTGGAAGAAAGAATGAATATCTCGATAAAATGGGAGATCAATAGTATAATGAAAAATACAAGTAAAAACCAGTGAAGTATTGATATTTTCCTCCATTTCGGTATATTGTTTAAACTTATATTTTTCATCGCATCGTTTATTCTTGTTCTTATTTTATTTATATGATGTTGGGCTTTATCCTTTAAAGTGATCCTCGATACGGTTATTGTTGGCAGGGGACTAACTTCGATCGGAAGTATAGGTTCTAGATTAGGTAGGTGATGATTAGATACGGTTTCCGTATCCGTGTACGGTTTGAACAATCTGGGCAAACTACTCTTTCTACGTAATTTTTTTTCCTTTGGCGATACAATGCGATTCATATGGGATAGGGGACTGGTAGTGCCATTAGCAGTGATATTGATATTTTTATTCGCATTACTCGGTGATAAAGAATTAGTTGCTGAATTAGGACTGCTGATATTCAACAAGTGCGATCTACTTGGTGATCTCATTGGTCTTTTCCCCTGGTTTGTCTTTGCAGCACCACTCGTGTTTTCATGATTCCCAGTACCATTGTTTACAATTATTTCATCATTCCCATTCAATTCAACAGGCATGGTGCGTTTATGTATGAGTTGGGTTCTATTCTAGTGAATATCTCTGCGACTATGGATATATATCACGTATATATCAATCCCCTTATTTAAAATACCAGAAGCCTTACACTATCATCCCCAATTTTTCTTTCCAGATACATTATTTATAGATCATTTTTTTTTTTATTTTTTGAACATCGGAAAGAAAGAGAAGACACATATCACATATCAATCACGTGATACTGAACGGAAATATTTTTTATTTTTGGTTTTTTTTCTTCCGTTCGCTTTCAGGAACAACTTCCAGCTGCATTATTTTTGTGACCAAAAAAATAAAATAAAATGAAATGGCTGTTTTGTTAACATCTGGACATCCTGTACAAACAAAGAGGAATTCAAGACTAAAACAAAAAAATAGAAAAAAAAAAAAGAAAAAAAGAAGCACAATCTGTGGTTCATTTTTTTTCATCTTCTGGACTTGAAATATTGTAACGAACAAATGTTCAAGCTATAGTTAGGCTGACAGTAGGTAGCTAATGTTTTGTTTCTAGGCTGAACTAAGCAATTGCCTAAAATGGACATTTATTGTTTTTTCATTTTCCTGTTACAGAGGAAGTGAACACATATTGAACACTGCAGCAGCTAACAAGACCCCCTCCAGTACTAATACAGCAATAACAATAATATCGTCAGACCAACGGAGCTCTTCTTGGTCTGACGTTCCATTTTGTATGTGTCTTTGTTCGTGGTGCGTCTGCTTTCTCTACTCCTATGCGTGTGGTAGTGCACATACGTTCTTGTGTTAATCACTCACTCGTTCTGTGTGCGTGTCACGTGTTGCCAAACTACTCGTTGTCAGTATTTTTTTCCAGTATTCTCATGCGATTTCCTGTTTGGGACACTGTTTGTAGCAGTCATGTGATCTGTGTTTTTTCTTCTTCTTTGTGTTGTAATTGTTCATTTCTTTTTTTTTTTTTTTTTGGCGCATTTTTGATCGCACTTGCCCCATTTCATGTTTTGTTCAGTATGTTGAATTCACTCGACATTCGTTACTTGTCAAGATTAATTTTAATGATAGTAGCGTGTAGGCTTACCTGTGTAGTAACTATTTTCCACTGTACGGTTCAATTTAATCGTATTCTTGATATACCTTGTATGGCTTGTATATTATCACTCTGTGATCATCTTTTATTATAATACTATAGTCGAAAAGAAGGAGAAGAACCCAAGGAAAGAAATAAAAAAAGTTAGACAACATGTTGATTCCAAAATCTGAAAGAACCAAGATCCACTCCCACTTGTTTCAAGGTATGTTATTTTTTTATTATTATTAAGAAAGAAGGTGGACAATTGATAATGTAGGAAAACATTACAATATAAATTAGGATAGACAGACACAGTGAATTATTAGACGATGATAGTAGAGGCATAACGTTATTTGAGAGAGTATACATGAGAAGTGAGTGATGCAAGACAGTATTATGCGTTGATACGAAAGATATACCGAGACAAACAGTTGTTTGATACTACACGGCATAGAGAGAGAGACGAGGATTGAATGCGTGCGGTTGTATTTACGAAGCAAAGAGAACGAGTAATACATTTATGTAAATGTATGTGCCGAAGTGTATGAGAAACTCGAGAGATATATCCAAAGATGAAAGATGTTCATTTGACTGTTCACAAGGACGAGATACAGAAGGGGGAAAAATACGTACCCAAATACGACGATGAAGGTGTAGAGTTTTCCAAAGCTGCACGTTAGACGCATTGATTGAGACGATTTTTTTCCATAAAACTGCAATCAAGACACATGGATAGATTACAATGTACTTGCAGAAGCACTCTGTCAGTGGATATATAGACACATTTACACAACTAGAAAATGACACCACAAGTGCTTGTTGTCACATATAGTTTTCATTTTTTCTCGTCTTCCCTTCTCTCCAAAATCACAACGATATCGATTCTCACACATCTACTTTTGAACCATTTGACAATAATTACACTGTTTTGTGATATCCAATAGACAATTCATCCTTTCTTCCCCTCCCCCCCCCTCCAAAAATAAATGAACCAATTAAATTTACTAACAACTTTTAATCTTTTTTTTATTATAAAACGTATTAATTAATGAACTAATTAATCCATCAACCAATACGAAACAAAATAAAAAAGATATACCCCACATATTTAATACAGAAGGTGCTTTAGTCGCTAAAAAAGACTTCAACCAAGCCAAACATGAAGAAATCGACACCAGAAACTTGTATGTCATCAAAGCTTTACAATCTTTGACCTCCAAAGGTTACGTCAAAACCCAATTCTCATGGCAATATTACTACTACACCTTAACTGAAGATGGTGTTGAATATTTGAGAGAATATTTGAACGTTCCAGAACACATTGTTCCAGGTACTTACTTGCAATCCTCTGGTGCCAATGAAAGACAATCTAGAAGATACTAATCTGTGTGTGTTTATTATTTTATAAAAACTAGTAAATATACGTTTTTTATTATTATATATATATATCTTTTTAAAAAATTAAAATCATTAACATTAGAAGTTAAAGGGGATAGTGGCACCGTTATTAGTGGTGCGTCTTTATGAATACATACACCTGAGTGATAGGTGTGTTTGACCATCTAGACGTAGTCCGACACTCGGACTTGCAATGAAGCGAAAACAACTTGAATCACATATATCGGTTTTGAAATAGACGTTGTATACCGAGAATAATGTCTTTTTTTCCTTTTTTTTTCTTGTCATTTTCTCTCTTTTTGGTTTCTAATAATAATAATCGTAATAGTCGATAGGCTTCTTTTTTTTTTTTTTTTTTTGAGTTTTAGCCTTTTTGATTCGAGGGTTCAGCTGAAGGAAGTATTGTTTCATATATTTTGCTATTCTTCTAATTTTAGAGGCGAGAGAGTAGTAAGAGAGTTATCGGATCCATCTCATAACAACAGTTCGAAACATAAAAACACATACACATATACACACAGGATGGGTAAAAAAGTCAACTATGCACAGGGTGACAATTTGCCATTGTATACTACACCTGAACAATCGCTTGAAAATGGGAAACAATGGGTTGTGTTTCAAAAAAATGAAGAATCACAAGAACAAATGAGACAACAGGCTTTGAAAAAAGAGCTATTGCAACAGAGAAAACAGCAGCTCGAGAGAAACAGAAGGGATCAGCAGAAACAGTAACAACAATTGCAATATCAACAACAGCAACAGCAACAGCAGCAGCAACAGCAGCAGCAGCAGCAGCAGAGACCAAACCCACGGCCACAGTCGCAGATGTATGGGCAGCAGTACAACAACGCTGCTCCACAGCCACACTACAGCCCTGGAGTTGTGCAACAGCGCCATTCGCCATCTCCACCTGTGCCTCAAAACCATTATGCTTCTCCTCCTCCTCCTCCTCAGAGACAGTACAACCAGCCGGTGCCTCCACAGCAGTATGCTCCTCAGCACAGCGAGCCAGTAGCGTACCAGCAACAGTATAGTGGTGCAGTGGCCCAACACCATGTATTTACACAGCAACAGCAGTATGCACCACAGTACAACCAACAAGTGCCTCAACAAGTGCCTCAACAACAGCAACCAAAGTACCAATCACAGCCACCGCTGCAGGCACAGACACAGCTACAGACACATCAATACAACACAACGCCGGGTCCCAAACGTCCCAGACCCCCAACTTCAGACTCGAGCACCCCAACAAACACCTCTTTCAACACCAACAGCCGGATCCCCTCGATGAATCCGAACAACGGTTCGTCACCGAGCCTGTCGAGCAGCTACAGTGGTGGTGGTGGTGGTGGTGGTGGGAAGAACAACAACAACAACAGCAGCAGCAAAGACGATGTCAAGGACACAGCAACGGTGTTGTTCCGCAAGTTTGACTTGAACAAGAGTGGGCGTCTTGGGATGCAGGAGCTGCAGCGGTTATTGCAGAACGACGACACTTCGCCCTTTTCCTCTTCATCGATTGAGTCTTTGGTGAATCTGTTTGGGGTCAGTCGATTTGGTACTCTTAACATGAACGAGTTTATATACATGTATCACAAGATCAAGCTGTGGAGACAGATCTATGTTGAGAACGATGTGAACCAATCACACACGTTGACGTCGTTAGAGTTCAACGATGCGATCAAGACGATGGGGTATGAGATCCCCATTGAGGTGATTGAGAATCTTTTTGACCAGTTTGCCGAATACAACAATGGGATCAAGTGTCTTAAATTCGACAAGTTTATCGAGAGTATTGTTTGGTTGATCCGGTTGACCAAAGTGTTTAGGAAGTTTTATTTGAAGAGCAACGGTGTTGCCACAGTGGACTACAAGGATTTCATCGATGTTTCTTTGTATCTAGGTAAATTCCTACCTCGTTAGGTTTACTTTACTCTAATATTATATACATATATATACATACATTTTAGTTATTTTGTTCTTTCTCTATTGGGAAAAAAGCCCTTTTCGGACTCTGTACGTTTTTGCACATGCACCAATTATCGAAAAAAAACAAAAAATTCATATCTTTTTTTTTTCGATGCCTATAAAAGGTAGCATCTCTACATGGTTTACAATATTTACTCTATGTATCCATGAATCAAATCCATATTATATACAATACACATAAGAAGAAAAACCAACCACCATAACAGGCATTTCAGTTGAAATGGGTATACCACTTGAAACCAGTGTATATTTCTTCCCTTTCTCTACCTTTTTTTTTATCTTTTTATTTTATTTTTAAAATATTAATTTTGAAAAAAGAAAAAAAACCATAGACACAGAAGCAAAACTAATGTGATGAAAAACAAACAGGATCAATAATACTAAACTTTTCTATAATCTGGCATCTCTAGTATTATTCTTTTTAATTAAAGAAGATGATTTAAATTGTTATAACTCTGATAGTACTTCTTTTTCTTTTTCCTTTTCTTCTCTCTCTCTCTTCCTCTTAAGTATTTACAACAGTGAGTAGTAAAAAAAAAACGAGTAATTATGGAGTCCATAATTGACCCTTACCTCTTGAAGCATAGACGTCTTTTTTGTAAAGAGCTGTTTTTTGAATATCTGAATTTCTTTCATTAATGATTTTATCAATTTGAGTAGCTGTATTGTTGTTATTATTATTACTAGTTTTTTTATTACTGGTATTAGATATCTTTAATGCATTATCGTTAAAGATTTTATTGATCAATACATCTGCTTTAAGGATATCCAATATTTCAATTTTGTTTTCAACAGCAGAATTAGAAACACCAGATCTATCATTACCTTCTTCATCTCTTTGATCATTGGAAACATTAGAATCGTCATAGTATAGTAGATTAGAAGTAGTTTGTCCATTCCCATTTTTTTGACCATTAAATATATGGTTTAAATCTTGTAATACGTATATATCTGCAGAAACAATGAAAACTTTAGTAGTTTCTGTACCATTACCATTACTACTACTATACTGAGAATTCAACAAATGATAAGATTTAATCAACTTCTTATACCGAGACGGAATCTTGACCGTTGCCTGGTTCAATTTCTTAATCAAATCTTTTTCCAACTCTTCGTCATCACTATCATCATCGTCATCACTATCTCCTCTGTGAGAAGACGAAACAGAATTTGAACCAAAGAATAAATCTTTTAAAACACTTGACCAAACTATATCTTCAATTTTTTGTTCACCAAACATTTCCATTTGGAAATATTCAAAATTTGTATCTATAAATTTTAAACTTTTTTGTGCAGAAGTTAAATTTTTATTTTGTTTTAAGAAATTTAATTCTTCCATTGTATAAGTAGATAAATATAAAGTTACTCTACAACTATTTTTTTCCCCAATTTTTTTATCCCTTTGGCCCTGTTCCTGAATGAATTTCACCCATTGCATAACGTGTCCAAGTCCCTTGGTGAAACACGATGGATCAACTATAAACACCAAATGCATTGAGGGAACTGTAGGATTATCATTACTCTTATTAGATTGAGGTTTCCTTCTGGACCTTCTCGGTCTATGACTGCTTCTCTTAACACCACTACCTTCACTCATCCAAGCGTATGTTCTGTGTGTTTACTTATTCTATCTATCTATCTATCTATCTATATATACATATAATATATATATATTCATACAGCCTTCTCTCTCTCCCTGTCGATATCTCTTACTCACGGGAGTGGCTAGAACAGATGCGTTTGAGAGACGACAGAGAGTGAAAAAAAATATTATTAATAATAATACTCCAAAATGTGTAACCCTGCTTTGTTGCTCTTACAAACAGAAGAATCAGATTGAGAAACCACATATCACGTGCTCCCACCGATGTATTTATATAAAGATTGTTAATAATACCCCATTGCTATATATATACTGCTATATATATAATTTGAAAAAGGTATTAACAATAGTAATATGATATGAAACGGTTATCATTTCAATTCCATCTATTCCAAGAAAAGTGTACTCTTATCTGAATACCTAGTTTATATATATACATATACACACACACACATCTCTCTCTCTCTCTCTCTCTCTCTCTCTCTCTCTTTACTCACCTGACCTATCGTATCGTTTCGCATTATACCTCCACATTTAACAAACGCAAACTGTTCATCGGTTTTAACATCAATGTTAAGATCAGATACCAGCTTCAATTGTTGGAAGAGTATACTGACATGGTAGATTTATGGTCTGATTTATTCTTACTTTGTCAATCAACGATTATTTCAAGGAAGTTCTCTCTTTAGGTCAAATGGAGTCTTGGTTAAACGATGATCTTCGTTCTAACAAAAAAACAGTCTCGTTTAAACAGACATTTAATGAGACGGTAAGAGTCGGTAAGAGTCGGTAAGAGAGACATTATTGAGTGAGAAAGAGGAAGAAGAAGAAGAACAACAACAACAAACATCATCTGCGGTTTGTCTACGTTGATTTACAACTGTGTTTGTATTTGTCGTTTAAAGAGAAAGAGAAAGAGATGTGTTATGATATTGAGTCTTGTAGTAAGTATATGTAAATGATATATATATGATATTATCGTTGATATAACAATATGCTTATAAAACGGCGTAGACAAAATTGTTTTTTATAATATTTTTAGTTTCTTTTTTTCTTCATCTTCTTCTTCTTCTCGTTTAGATTGACAATAAATAATATCAAAATATTTGCGTTTCCTCTACTTTTCTTATTGTCAATCTAAACGAGATGATGTTTTGCCACTTCATCGAAACTTGGAAAATAAAAAAAATTTATTAAATTTTATAATTTTCGAAATAACTTCTTACTCGAATGATTTTTTATTTATTTTAAATAATCATTTATTAGAACTTAGTAGTTGTAGTAGACCCTCGTTCAACAATTGTGTGACTTTGCTAAGTCGTGTATGTATAATAAATGGTACCTTGTATTGTACACAATCGAATCACATATATACATATACATGTACATGTCCATGTCCATGATTCGTTAATATCGTTACTCTATCTAGAGAACTGACATTTTATCGTATTTCATCATCACATATAAATGGATCTTTCGTTTATTTCGTATTTAATAATATATTTCCTATTAAATTAAAACAGTTTCCAATATTATATCATTAGTGCACTCATTCACTCGTTTCCCCTTTTCATGTACTTTCTTTGATATTTATATATATATAGATACACATTCTTATCGAAATATTTTTTAATTCATCATCTTACTCCTCTGTATAATATATATAATATATATAATATATATATATATAATGCTAGTAGATAAGAAAACATAAAAAACCATCACTCATAGACTCTATTTCTACCATGGCTTCATTAGGTGCAGCTGTTTTCCCAGGTAATGCAACTCTAACCAATCTATTAGCAAATACAGATGGTACTAAAACTTTTATGGAAGTTTTAAAAAATGTTACTACTTTACAACCTCATCTATCAAAAATTGAAACATATTGGGCTTCTTGGTATTGTTATATGAATAATGATATTTTAGCTACAGGTATTATGTTTTTCCTATTACATGAATTTATGTATTTTTTCAGATGTCTTCCATGGTATATTATTGATTGTATTCCTGCTTTTAGAAGATGGAAAATTCAACCAACTAAAATCCCAAGTAATAAAGAACATTTACATTGTTTAAAAAGTGTTTTATTATCTCATTTTCTAGTAGAAGCTATTCCAATCTGGACTTTCCATCCAATGTGTGAAAAATTAGGTATCACAATGGAAGTTCCTTTCCCATCTTTGAAAACAATGGTTTTAGAAATTTCTCTATTTTTCGTATTAGAAGATATGTGGCATTATTGGGCTCATAGATTATTCCATTATGGTATTTTCTATAAATATATCCATAAACAACATCATAGATATGCTGCTCCATTTGGTTTAGCTGCTGAATATGCTCATCCTGCTGAAACTCTATCTCTTGGTTTCGGTACAGTTGGTATGCCAATCATCTATTGTTTATACACTGGTAAATTACATTTATTTACATTGTGTTGTTGGATTACTTGTAGATTGTTTCAAGCTGTTGATTCTCATTCAGGTTACGATTTCCCATGGTCTTTAAATAAATTTTTACCATTCTGGGCAGGTGCTGAACATCATGATTTACATCATCATTATTTCATTGGTAATTACGCTTCTTCTTTTAGATGGTGGGATTACGGTTTGGATACAGAAGCTGGTCCAGAAGCTAAATTAGAAAGAGAAGAAAGAATGAAGAGAAAAGCTGAATCAAATATGAAAAAAATTAACTGATTTTTGTATTTACGATTTTCTCTCTCTCTCTCTCTCTCTCTCTCTTCTATTAACAAATTATATATTAGATATATACATGATTGTTTATAACTGTGTTATATACTACTGTTAAAATTATCACATCTTTCTTTTTTTTTTTGTAAAAATAATTCATTCATTTATTTATTATTAAACGTATACTCTTAAAGAAAATTATATATAATATACACACATAATCAACAACACTTAATTGCTGTTGTTGTTGTTGTTGTTGTTGTTGTTGGAATCAACCCATTCTCTAATGTTTTTAAACATCTTGACCCATGGACCATGTGCTCCCCATTCTTGATATTTCTCACTTGGATAATAAGAGTTACTTTCTAATCTAGTGACTCTTTCAGGATGCGGCATCATGGCTAGAACTCTACCGTTTGGTGACAAGACACCAGAAATACCGTTTGGAGAACCATTTGGATTGGCTGGGAACTGTTCAGTGGTATTACCGTAGTTATCCACATATCTCACACCACATAAACCTTTGTTTTCAAATTCGTTTAATTTCTCACTGTTGGAAAATGTTGCTTGTCCCTCTCCATGAGCAACAGCAATTGGGAATTTAGAACCTTTCATATTTTTGAAAAAAACAGGATTTTCAATTTGAATTTCAACCATACAAACTCTAGCTTCGTATTGTTCACTCTTGTTTCTTTCAAAAATTGGCCAGATAGATGGATCTTCAGGATTGATCAATTCACTCAATCTACTCAAAAATTGACAACCGTTACATGCACCAAATGCAAAAGTATCAGTTCTAACTTGGAAAAAATCAATGAATTGAGCTCTCAAATTATCATAGAACAAAACAGATTTGGCCCAACCGTTACCAGCACCCAAAACATCACCGTAGGAAAACCCACCACAAGCAGCTAAACCAACAAAATCTTTCAAATGGAATCTGCCCTCGATCAAATCAGTCATAGTGACATCAAACGTTTGGAACCCAGCTTGTTCAAAAGAATACGACATCTCGACTTGTCCGTTGACACCTTGTTCTCTCAAAATGGCAACTTTAGGTCTGTAACTTGGATCTTTCACAACTAATGGTTCGGAAGGTTGGAAAGTCAAATTGTATGATAAACCTGGATTCTTGGCATCTTTCAAACTTTCAAATTCTTGTTTGGCTGTGATTGGATTATCTCTCAATTCTTGCATGAAAAATGAGGTTTCACTCCAGTAACTTAATAGTTCAAGTAAATCGTTTTCATAAAGAACTTTAGAGGTTTCAGTGTGAACAACTTCCACTTTATGAGAATCTTCCACTGGTTGAGCAACAACAGAGATGAATTCACTTGGAATACCATGGCTCTTCATGATTTCAACAAATTTGTTCATATCCAAAACTTGGAAAACAGCACCCAACTCTTCGTTAAACAATTCGGAAATAACATTTTCAGTGAATGCATTGATCTTCAAACCAGATCTTGAGGCAAAGGCCATTTCCAATAGAGTAACCAACAAACCACCATCAGATCTATCGTGGTAAGCACCGACAACAGGAACTTCCAGACCGTGTAGTTCGATAATAGCTTCACAGAAACCTTTGAACATTTTGTTGTTATAGACAGTTGGAGCTTCATCACCCAATTGGTTGAAAACTTGCAACAAACAAGAACCACCCATGACTTTTTTACCCAAATCAACCAGCACCAATGGAGCTTTTTTGTTGGCCAATTGTGGGGTCCAACTGTTGGAAGTGTTTGAGATAGGAGCAAAAGCTGTGATGTTCAAAGATAACGGAGCAGTGACTTCTTTGTCACCCCATTTCATCTTCATGGACATCGAATCTTTACCAACTGGGATAGCAATATCCAAGTCTGGACATAAATCCATACCAATGGCTTGAACGGCTTCGTATAGTTTGGCACCTTCACCCATGTGGGAGGCAGGAGACATCCAGTTGGCAGATAGTTTGACGTGTTTCAAAGATTTGACATCTGCAGATAAGATGTTCAATAACGATTCAGCAACACTCATTTTGGCAGAAGCACCACTGGAGATCAAGGCCAAAGTTGGTCTTTCACCCATGGATAGAGCTTCACCGGTTTGGTTCATGACATTTGGAGTCAAACAGGTTGCAGTAACACCACAGTCTGCAACAGGAACTTGCCATGGCCCAACAAATTGGTCTCTATCGATCAAACCAGTAACGGTTCTGTCACCAATGGTAATCAAGAAAGATTTGGAAGCCACAGTAGGCAATCTCAAGACTCTTTCGACGGATTCTTTCAAAGTGATGGTGGAGTAGTCTGGTTTCGACAATTGCAAGTCTTGGGTAACTGCAGATCTTGTCATCTTTGGTGGTTTACCGAACAAGACATTCATGTCCAAATCGATTGGAGTAGTGTTTTACAATGGATCGTTGACGACTAATTTTTCTTCAGCAGTAGCAACACCAACAACGGCATATGGAGCTCTTTCTCTTTCACAGATATCTTGGAAAACTTTCAAATCGGCACCATCGGCAACACCAACAACATATCTCTCTTGAGATTCGTTACACCAGATTTCCAAAGGAGACATACTTGGTTCCAAACTTAGGATTTTTCTAATGTTGAAAATAGCACCCAAGTTGTTATCGTGAACCAATTCAGGCAAGGCATTGGATAACCCACCGGCACCAACATCATGGATGGATTGCATTGGATTCTTGGTGTCTAGAGAGACACAAGCATTGATGACTTCTTGACATCTTCTTTCCATTTCAGGGTTACCTCTTTGCACAGAGGCAAAGTCTAGAGCAACGTTGTCGTCGTTGGAGGCCACAGAAGATGCAGCACCACCACCCAAACCAATCAACATACTTACACCACCCAAGACAATCAAATGAGAACCTGGAGTGATTGGTTTATTTTTCAAGGCAAATTGAGGTCTGATAGAACCCATACCACCTGCCAACATGATAGGTTTATGGAAACCTCTAATTTCTTCAGCACCTTCGTGGTTGGTGACTTTGGTGGTTAGAGTTCTGAAATAACCATTGATACATGGTCTTCCGAACTCGTTGTTAAAGGCAGCAGAACCCAATGGAGCCTCTAACATGATGTCCAAACTGGAAGCAATGTGACCAGGTTTGCCAACATCCAATTCCCAAGGTTGTTTTTGGGATGGAATCAACAAGTCACTAACGGCAAAACCGGACAGCCCACACTTGGTCTTCGAACCTCTCCCAGTGGCACCTTCGTCTCTGATTTCACCACCAGAACCGGTAGAGGCACCTGGGAACGGAGAAACCGCAGTAGGATGGTTATGTGTTTCCACTTTGATCAATAGGTGGATTTTTTCCAAAGTTCTTTTCCATTCTTTGGTTTGGAAATCTGGTGCATAATAGAATTGTTCAACAGCTTCAGATTGATCACAATCCATAACAGCAGCGTTATCGGAATAGGCACTTATGATATAATCAGGACAGTTTTGGAAAGTGTTTTTGATCATTCTGAACAAAGTCAAATCTTTCAAAGCACCATAAATGGTCCAATCGGCATTGAAGATTTTATGTCTACAATGTTCACTGTTGACTTGGGCAAACGAGAACAATTCTACATCTGTTGGATTTCTTTCAGTGAAAGAGTTGATCAAATATTCGATTTCTCCATCATCTAGAGCTAAACCTAATTCGATATTTTTCTTTTGTAAAATATCATAAGAAGATTCACCGGTTTGAGTGGTTTTTGATAATAAATCAACTTCTACTAAAGGTTTTGGTGCTTCATGGTTAAACAATTGTTGTTCGTTTGGAATTTGATCAATGAACAAACTTTGAGTCATTCTATCAAAGACAGTTTTCAAAGATTCTTCAGTCAAGACCAATTGAGATGCACTTGCATTTTTGATGTAAATAGCCAAACCTCTTTCGATTCTGTTGATTTTTGTTTGTAAACCACAGACATTGGAAATATTAGTAGCTTTTGAAGACCATGGAGAGATTGTACCTGTTCTTGGTAAGACTCTTAGAAGAGTAGAAGAAGATGAAGATGAAGGCAAAGCGTTGTTTTTCACAATGTCCAACAATTCAGAATCTTTACAAACAGAATCGTATTTCAATAGAGAGTGTAGCAAAGCAAGTTCTTTGTCACTTAGTTCGGTGACACCTTGAGCCAATTCAACGTAGTTAACGAAACATGACGAGATGGATTGGGCATCTTTAGATTCGATTTTTTGGGTTAGATTTTCCACTCTAAATGGAGATAAAGCTTGAGGACCTGGTAGAATCAGAACAGTCATTTTGAGCAGACGTCGTTAGATTTGGTCATTACCGTTTTTCTATACAAGCAAGAGGTGAGAAGGATGACATATGAAAACAGATTGACTAGGGAGTGTTCAAGATAATTTATCATCACACTCTCAATAGAGTGAGAGAGAAATATTGTTACAAATTGACTCACACGAATCCCATCGAGACATGTATTAGATCTCAATTGGATGTATGTACTTAAAATTGACTTCACTGTATCATAGATGCATTAAACCATCAGGGTATTAGAATATTTCTTTTTTTTTTCTCATTTTTCTCATTTTTTTCTTTCCACAGTAGAAATTGATGACATTGGAAATATAGAAAAGAAGTTAAAAAAAACTAAAAAACATCAGACACGTAAAACGTCAGACATGTCATCAATTAAACAAATCTTTAATAAACTTTTCTTTTTTCTCCCTATCTTCTGACATCTCTTAATGAAAAGAGTCACATTGTAGGGCTAATTCCATATACAATAGTGCAAAGTGCAAAGTGCAAAGTGTAAAACCCAAACAAGTAAAGGACAAGATGGCACAAGCAGCACAAAAATTGAACAAGAACAAGAAGGGCCACAGAGTCACAAAGAGACAAAAAAACCTAAGAGCCGCCGCACCATTGCAGTTGAAACCAAAGACCAATGCTAAAGGATTGTATTTACACAAATTAACTGCTAAATACTCAATTACTCAACAAACTGAAAGACTAGTTTCTTCTAAAGTTGGACATTTAGAAATCTTGAAAGGAACAAGAAAGGAGATTGAAAAACAGAAAAGATTGAAAAACATGACCAAGAAGAAATGATCGGTTTGTTTTCTTTATCATCGTCATCATCATCATCTTACTACTCTTAGGAACTATGTACAGTACTTTTTTTTTGTGTATGTGTATGTATATGTATAAGCACAAGTACATATATACATGGAAAAAACAGAATCATTTTATTAATTTGTATTCGAATGGCCACCACTTGTTCAAGATCAAGTTCATGAATAACGAATACGTTTGTGAACTTATCCAGTATAGTACTAACAGTTCTGGTTGTTGAAATGATGTAAATGTTAACAACATGGCAAACATTCTACTTATATTGATGAAACTATTTCTCATTTTTTCCATATTTTTATTAACTTCGTTAAAATTTCTTAAATTTAAAATCTTACTGTATATTTCACAATTGGTTAAACTTAAAAATCCCAAAATCGATGAATACCAAATAGGATTTAGTGCTAATCCATTGTTGAACTCTGTCATGATAGGATCGTGTTGCGACACCAATGGATTGTTTCTCAATCCATAACTGATACTAATCCATAATGGGAATTGTACCAGGGGTAATAACATATTTTTCCACCACGAAACACCATTTTCAGAAAATAATTTTTTCTGTCTTTTTCTAGTTTCCTTTATAGATAGTAAAATAATCTTTTCAGGACTCAATGATGAATTTTTACTATTAGCCAATGCCAATTTACTTTTAAAAATAGGAGACATGGCTTTCACAATTGGTTTTAAATCGTTTTGTCTAATCAATCTTTTCCTCTGCCATATACTCAATGGGAAAGTCACTATGGATCTTATGATGAATGTGGATACAGGTATGAATACTGGCCACGAAAGACCAGATCTCTCTTGTAAATAGGTTATACATTTAGGTATATCAGGATATTTTTCAGGATACTCTGTAACGTTCTTTGGATTGAGCAGTTCCTTGGGAATAGCCTGTGGTACTGGATCAGTCATAGATGTCTTTGGGGGTTGTCTTTTCTTTTTTTTCTCTGTCTCTTCTTCTATGAGTGACTGTAAGTGGTTAAAGAATACACTTACAGGTTCTATATATCACTTGTTTAGCACCTTACATGTTTTAATTTTCTCAATGTGAAAGACTCTTATAAAGCGGATCACCCGCACACTCAAATACATATTTTTAATCATATTACGATTAGAGTATGTACATATAATTTACACGGTATACACACTGGGTATACACCAACTATTCAACATTACTACCATCTCTAGGTATATAGTGGGGTAATAACTCCACCACATCTATAGGAAGTCTTCCATCAACTTTCACGGCATACAACCCCTGGTGGAAATTATCGATTCTCAACCATCTAGCACACCACGACTTGTTTGGTTTACACATCCCAATACACCCTTCAAAACTAGGGGATATACAGTCTATAGTGTCCACACTGGCTTTATCAAATATAGCTTGACAGTTCGGACACCCCTTAGACACAAACTCTGCCTCTGTTTGAATCAGTCCACACAACATACATGCTCTTTCTCCTGAACTCATAATGAATATCCTTGTTTATTTATTTATCTATTTCTTTCTTTCTCAGATGAAATTGACTTATGTTGTCTCTTTGATAGATGTTATTCCTATGGTTTTTGGTTCTGTATGATAATATATATATAAATGTATGTTACAAACACAGAGATATATCTTTTCACTGTTAACTTTTCCATTCCAAGAGGATGAAATTTTTGGTAATTCTGTTTTTTTTTTATTTAAAATTCTTGAAAGAGAGGGTAATACCAGTGCTCACGTGATTGTTGTGTGTAATTGATTCGTTACCCTCACATTGATACAAAATGTTGGGGGTAACGGTTTTGTTTTTATTTTGTTTTCTATGAAAAAAAGAAATTTACGAATCTTTCTTGCTGTTGTTCTCTTTCTCTTTCTTTCTCTCTCTTTCTCTCTCTTTGACAATGTTTTATGATGTATGGACTATATAACTGGTGGAAAATTTTTCATTTTTACTTTCAACGATATCATTATCATGGGGAGTATATACTATTATAATATCATACAGAGAAGAGAAAGGGAAAAACCAAAACCATAAAATACATATTACAATCAAAGTATGTCACACCTATAGAATAGATATGGTTATCTTCAACAAACGCAATGAAATATCATTACAATAGCAATTACAACACACAATCGATGAAGTCGGTGTTGTTTTTTTCTCATATAATATACATTTCAGTGGTAAAGAAAGAAAGAAAGAAAGAAAGAAAGAAAGAAAGAAAGAAAGAAAGAAATATGGATAGAAAGAAGGAAGGGAAAGAATCAATTTAAACCTGCATCGAAAAGTAAGTCTTTATAATATTTCATGACGAAATATGAGACGAGAAAAGATTTTTTATTATGATTGCTATAGTTGTTAAACTATTACGGTCATGGTCTTTTTGCCTACTCTTGTTACTCAAGGAATTGATACCCATTTTATCCCTTTTCAATAAAAGATAATTCTTTTTTACACTTTTTTTAAGAAAAACAGAAAAGAATCATCTGGTCCAAATTTGAATCCGATTGAAACATTTATCAGACACTCATTTTTGGATACTTCTTTTTACTCATTATTTTCTTTTCTTTCATTTTTTCATTTTTCATTTTTCATTTTATATCATAGTTTATCACTGTGTTGTTAATATCAATATGTGAAGAAACTGCATTGACATTTTTTCTCATCTTTTTTGGAACCCGTTTGTATATATTTGCTTTTGGAAATGAAATTGATTGTGCATTTGTTGGAAGATGCTATATTTCTTTTAGCTACTAACTCTCTCTACTAACTGCTTCCCCATTTTCTTTTTATTAAAAACCCAAATTAAAAAATAAATTATTCAATTCGATATAGAAATGACTCGTTGTTCTGTTTTAGCCGATGCTTTAAATGCTATTAACAATGCTGAAAAAACTGGTAAAAGACAAGTTTTGATTAGACCTTCTTCGAAAGTCATTATCAAATTCTTACAAGTTATGCAAAAACATGGTATTTTATTATTATTATTATTATTATTATTATTAGATATTGTTGTTATTTGCTATATGCTATAGTTGCTACTGTTGGTGTATGTGTTCAAGCTGTTTTCCTTTTTTTTTTTCTTCACAAATCAGATAGTTTTTTTCTTTTCTTTTGCAAGACCCGGTTTGATAACTGGATGGTGATTCAATATTCCATTTTTAATTAAATTGAATTCCATATATTACTGTCTTTTAAAAACCTCCGGAATATTAATTTTGATTTACTTACACTGTGTTGATCTAATTAATTTTACTTATTACATCTGTGATCTTCATTGTTTATATATACTCATACACTACTTTTTGACCAAAAATAAATTGAATTATTATGATTTTGAATTATAAAAATTAAATTGGATAACAGGCACACACACACACGCATAAAACAATAGCATGACTATACAGCAATAATACAATATGTGGAAATAAGATGATATTAAAAAGAGCCTCTAAATTACTAACAAATTATTATATCTTTACAATTTTTTTTCTTTTCTTTGACTCTGTCTTTTTCTCTCTTTTTAAAAGACTTGAAAAATGAAAAAAAAAAAACAACACAAGATTCTCATATGAATAGGTTACATTGGTGAATTTTAATACATTGATGACCACAGATCTGGTAAGATTGTTGTTCAATTGAACGGTAGATTGAACAAATGTGGTGTTATTTCTCCAAGATTCAATGTTAAAATTGATGACATTGAAAAATGGACTGATAACTTGTTACCAGCTAGACAGTTCGGTTACGTTATCTTGACTACTTCCAGTGGGATCATGGATCACGAAGAAGCTAGAAGAAAACATGTTTCTGGTAAAATCTTAGGTTTTGTTTATTAAATAAATATATGTATTTTTTATTATTATTATTATACATACGTATTTAGTTTAATCATTTTTATTTATATTAATGTTCGTATCTTGGTGATAGATCTGTTGACAGATGTAGGAAATTTGTTGTTACTTCATCAACGGCAGATTCAGAATTATTGGCCTCTTCATTCTGTGATTGTGTCTCTGAGGACTTTGAAGGTGGTACCGACTGTGCTACCGTTGCCATGCGCATTGGATTGTTCTGTGTAGCAACGTTATCGTTATCGTAAAAAGTTTCATCGTATGACGGTGTTTCATTGATATTTTCCAACACTTCTTTGTCCAATTTTCTATCGATCAGAAGATCAGATCCAGATGCAAAACCATGGCTTGTACCATTACTCGTCTCTCCATCTATAATCTTGTCAAACACTCTATCGACATAAGTAGGTGGTGCACGGAACTCCTCTTGTGGGAAATATCTGATTAGATTCTCATTTTCATGGTTATGGGCAAGTGTTCTGGATGACAATGGTGCTTGTAACAATTTTTTGAAAAAAGGTGTTGTTTCATTAGGTCTAAAATGGATTTTTGTTTGTCTATCCAATACGACTTTCCGCGTATCAATCGGAACATAGGGAGAAACATATATCACAATGGGCAAGTTACAGTTGATCTCACTGAACGATCCTGCTGGATTCATCAACAGAATTCGAATCATCAATTTGTGTCTGACAAAAATCAATTTCTTGTTATAGTTATCAGGATCAATCGTATTGTTGTCCATGATCAAACAATCTTGTGTAATTTTCTTCAAATTCTTGGGTATCTTGATCATACTGTGGATCTGAACATCTCCAGTAAGAATACCCGTTTCACCATCGATCCCTTGAACGTTTTGGAAATTCTCCATGTTTAGTTGTAACACGTTTTGCTCTTCTTCAAATATTTGATCGTGCTGATCCGTCACGGCATAATATTGAATCAACTTTGCTGTGATTTTCATAATCTTATAGTTTTTCTGGAACGGGAATATCTTGAACAAAATAGGAGTTTCGCCTCCAATGGGCACAGCTCTACTAGGCAATTTGACGTCGTACTGCAATTTATCCGGGAACGATTGGCCCACATAAAGGTTTTCGTGGATAGCCCAATTGTTGACTTTTAGAGTTTTAAAAATACGAATGTATTTGCTATGGCTAGTTTTCGTTTTATCTAGAGCTTCAACTGTTGTCTTTACTGTGTACAAAACACTCCCACTTTGCAAACCTTCCACGGTTTCTGGAATCATCGCATTGTTTGGGATTTCAATGGAAAAGGGAATCTCGTAGTTCCCAGAGTCCAAATAGTAGTAATCAACAATCTCGTCATCACTAGTGCCCGTTTTGTCTGCTATTGGATCTCCAGGATTCAAAACTTTGACTATTCTCTTTTTCATCTCTGCATCAAAATCACCATTTTTACCATCGTTTTTACCACTCTGGTTGTTGTAATAGTAGTTCAACCCCAATTTCTTGATAATATTCGGTGCTGACAGAGATGTCTTTAACAAAGGTGCAGATTTCGCATGGTGTGATTGTGGCGAAGATGAAGAGTCCTGTGACTGATCGTTGGTCCCGGTACCTCTGCCCAAACTGTTCAAACTGGCACTGCTGTCGTTACTCGTTGTGGAATACATATAGTTATTGTCGTGCCTGCTGGTCAAAGTGTATTTCCTCTTTTTCTTGGAGACGGACAGATCTGATAGATGGCCTTTACTTGAACTGAGCAAGTTTGGCCAGAAACTCTCAAAAATGGGTCTCGATTCTTTGATGATTGTGGTATACCCTTGCTTCCCAGCTGTTTGAATGAAATCCAACTTGAAGTTCCCGACTAACTTCATGGATATTTTTTTCACATTCAATGGGCGCACCAGAGAGACAATGACAACCCCGGATATATGGATTTTACTTTCTTCCAACTCATCCTCTGCAATTATAAGCATGTCTTTGTAGTTTGTGTTAAACCGCACATCGATGAAAGAAGGATTGTGGAACTTCCTTCCCGCATGAGACCCACCTGACGAAGAGGAGTTCCCATACGTGGTAATGCAACTGGAAGCTTTGAACGACTGTGCCCTGTTTCTTGCAGCTTTCTCAGGGGATCCAGTCTCGTGCGTGTCATCACTACTGTGGTTCTGCGAGTGGTCGAGATTATTATACTTTTGTTGCGTGCTGCTACCTCCAAAGCCGAACATTAATTAGTGTCACTCAGTAGATCCTTGTGCCTTGATTGGTGGGGGTTTTTTTTTGAAAGTAAAACGCTGATTGTGCGTGGGTATGATGGTTGTCTGCTACATATTTCACTGTTTGTTTCAGACGAACAATGAAAGTCATCCAAGTTCAGATAAAGATCAAACTTTAGTATATATTTTTCATTAAGTGGGGTATATCATGTGACGGTTGTGTTTTTTTTTTCTTTCTGATTTTTGTTCTTAACGAGGGTCCCTGAGTAAAGATGTTTTAACCCATCACCATCATCCAAACAGAAAAAAGAACCCCTATTATCTGGCAATAAACTGAGAATGTCAATTTCGCCATGGAATCTTCCTATTGAGATATGGATAAATCATTTGGTGCCACTACTCCCGTTACAGACCGTGGTGATTGTCAGCACGTTGCTTAACAAAAACACCAGTCGAAAGTTCAAAAACTATCAGGAATTGACATGGTACAGCTTTATAAACAGCCAACATGTGTATTTGAAAGGGATAAAAGTAGCCTGCGAGTTCTATTACACCGAGGAGAAAGCTATAACATGGATGCAATTCTTGAAAAACTGTGTATTCTGTGGGAGTGGGAAACAAAGTTACGCCTCGATGATCGGACGATGCCATTATCGGTTGAGCAAAGGCGGTGAGTACGATCTTATAGCCGATGGGTTAACCGACTTGGAAACTCTGCGAAACGAAATTGGGCTTGGTGATTATGCAAAGTTTTTTGAAAAAGATACAGGCTTATGGAGGTTTGACGATTTGTTCAACTCTTTCACCACGTACATTGCAATGTTTGATCCCGGATTTGCTCCAGCTTATATGCAGGGTCTTGCAGAATTGAGAGTGATAAGCAAGCGCATATAGCAGAAGGTGGAGTTGGACAGTTTGAAAGGTGGATCGTCTCTGGATGTAGCTGTGCAGCATGTCGTATCTTTCTTGCAAAAAGGTTTCAGTAGTGAGTATGATGACGATACAGAGGATATAGTAATGTTTCATATGGGAACAAACGTGTTTCGATATATCAAGGGTTGGGAAAATCGAAGACCCGGGAACGTGTTTTACATCAGCTTTCTCATATTCCACGAGTTGATGCATAGACTTGGTCACACAATCGCAGCCAAGACAATTATCGGAGGTCCAGACCAGTACACCGAGCGGTTCTATTTTAGTTTCCAGTTTCAAGATGATGATAGATGCACATATGTTTTGGCCTATAATTGGGGAGAATTGAAAATAGAAAAGATAGACAATGCATCGCAGTTGCTTATTAAACTGAAAAGTAGGTTTGAAGAAAGTGGTTACGGACAAAAGGCAAAATTCGGCAACGCTCGAGAATTAATAATGCCTGAATACTATTGGGGCTCGATAATGAACGTGAGCAGGAAGATTTCGTTCAATAGTTTCCAAGATATTTTTGTTCGTGGAAGAGAGGATTTGCATGAGCTAGACACTGAGTATGGGATAATTGTGTACCCACCGTGCCCGATTGTTATTCCGCATCCATGTGCAACAACACCTTTTGAAACTTCCGTGGCAAAGTGCCCATCCATTGGGACATTTGTAATCTCTTCCTCATATTTGTGTGTGGTTTTGGGATATTTGCCTCAGCAAAAGAGTTATCGCTGTTTGGACACTATGAATAATGTTATCATTGAAAGTGAAGAGAACATAGATTTTAAAAGAGAGTTTGACGAAGAAGAGCTGCAAAACGCGCATGGCATATTCAAGTACAACACTCTTATCGGTAGATTCTTTAAATCTTATCGGGACAATCGTTTTACCGATTGCATTGAATACAACTGGTGATGATATATTTAGCTACCCGAAGTGATTCTTTCTTTTTTTTTTTTTTTCTGTTTTTGTTTTTGGCTCCAAGTTGATCCTTTCCACATTTGCCTACAGGAGACCGATGATGAGAACCTTTTTTTTTTTCTTTTACCAAGGTTTCCCACATGTATATGTATTTGAATATATTTATCTGTATATAAAAAAAGAGTAAACCAATCACGAACACAATACCCAGATGTTCAGAGGAAATCTAAGGAATGCGTGGAAATCACGCTTGTCGAAAAAGCTCACTTACTCCACTGCGCATAGTACAAAAGTTTTAGGGATTGATTTGGGGACTACAAACAGTGCTATAGCGTACCACAACCCTCATACACACACCACCGAGATCATTGAGAACGACATTGCCAAGAGAACGACGCCGTCCGTGGTCAGCTATGCTGTCTCTGGTGGTGATTGCAATGTCTTGGTTGGTGAAGTTGCCAAGAGACAACAGGTGTTGAATCCGAATGGGACCTTCCACTCCACAAAGAGAATCATTGGTCGCACGTACAAGGATGTTGTTGATTCTGGTGATTTGAACAAGGGTTTTTCCAAGCACAACGAACAAGTGAGATATGCAATTGGCGAGCTACCTAATGGTGACTGTGGAGTTGTATTACCCTTGGCCAATGGCAAGAGCGTATTGAAATCGCCGAGTGAGATCAGCAGTGAGATTTTAAGATATTTATCGGAACAAGCACGTACACACTTCTCTACATAGGGGGATTCCGGTGATAAGTTGGACAAGTGTGTGATTACCGTTCCTGCGTATTTCAACGATCAACAAAGACAGGCCACGAAGCATGCTGGTTTTTTGGCAGGGCTAAAAGTTCTTCGTGTTATCAATGAGCCTACTGCGGCTGCTCTAGGGTTTGGCTCCGGACACGTCGTTGAGGGCACGCCGAGAGAGAACGGAGTCATTGCAGTGTATGATCTTGGTGGTGGTACGTTTGATGTGAGTATATTGGACATAGAGGATGGAGTGTTTGAAGTACGCAGTACTAATGGTGACACATTTCTTGGTGGAGATGATTTTGATCAAATTCTAGTGAACTATGTAATTGATGAGTTTATCAAGAGTTCTGATGGTATAAAACACGAGATGGTATATGGAGATCGTTCTTTGATGCAGAGAATACAATCAGCCTGTGAAGAATGTAAGATTGAATTGAGCCATGTGAGCGAATCTGTAGTGAATATTCCATTTGCCATTGAGGGTAAACACCATATCCATGTGAAAGTGAGTGAAGAGAAATTGGACGAGTTATCCATGCCGTTAATCCAGGAGACGTTAAAATGTGTTGAAAAGGCGGTTCGTGATTGCGATATGGACATTACAAGTGATATCGATGAAGTTTTATTTGTTGGAGGAATGACACGTATGCCACGTATAAGGAAAGAAGTATCCAAGATGTTTAACGGTGATACTGGAGGTAAAGGGGGAAACACGAAGATGAATTATAGTATAAATCCAGATGAAAGTGTTGCCATTGGAGCTGCTATTCAGGGAGCTATATTATCAGGAGAGATCAAAGACGTTTTACTATTAGATGTAATTCCTCTAACTCTTGGAATTGAAACCTATGGAGGAGTGTTTTCACCATTAGTAGCCAGAAACACCACGATTCCAATCAAAGTAAAAGAGTTATTCAGTACAGGAGTAGATGGACAAACGGGAGTGGACATAAGGATCTATCAAGGTGAAAGAAGCATGTGTGTGAACAACCAGATGATTGGAGATTTCCAATTGAGAGGAATCCCACCGATGTTAAAGGGAGAACCCAAGATAGAAGTTGTATTTGAAGTAGATGCTGATGGGATCATCAACGTGAGTGCTAAGGAAACCAAGAGTGGTGTACAAATGGAAATTTCGTGTATATCAGGAGGGAACAGTAAACAGGAAGTGGAAAAAGCTTTAAAAGAGAGTGCAGAAAATGAAAAATACGATCAAGAATTACAAAAAAAAGAAGAACTCTTGACAAAATTGGATATAATAACAAGGGATTGTTTGAAATTGTGTAGATCGCAGTATATCAAAAATCATGACGAAGTTGCACATATTGAAGAAAAACTTGTCAGGTGTAATGACGTGATTGCAGACTTGCAACAGAAAAGAGATTCCCCTACAACAACATCGACGACAATAATGAGTAAACCTCAATTACAAAAAATTTTCGAGTACAATATCACGGATTTAAAAATTGAAATTATGTATATTCAACAACAGTTATTTGAAAAAATAAAGAGCATAAATAATGACATATCCGCTTAAATTAGTGTACGTGTATGTGTATGTATGTGTGTATGTGTGTATGTATGTATGTATGTATGTATATGTGTAAGATCCATGTATAAAGCCGTTTTCCGGATGAACCTGTAGCCCCGAACTTTCCGGATAAAAACCTCTTTTTTTTTTATTTCTTGTTTCTTGATAATTATTTTTCTTCCTCTCTCCTGCAACGTCTTCTAAGTATGCATCTAATAGGCATATTGTTTTTTTTTCGTTTTTTCGTTTTTTCGTTTTTTCGTTTTTTCGTTTTTTCGTTTTTTGTTTTTTGCTTTCATTATTGTATGGGGAATAGGGAGTGAGGAAGATGATAACATAAAAGAGGGATAATTATTGGGTTAGAGATTGATGTAGAGAGAGAGAGAGAGAGAGAATGAATGAATGAACAATCACAGTTACCCCTGTACATATCATCAATAATATGTCAAAGAAAGAGAGAAAGAAAGAAAGAAAAGTTTTTCCTAATAGTTCTATATCTTTTTTTTTTTGGTATTAGCAAAAGGGGAAGACTCGGAAAAATAATAAAATGCGGGGGGGAGGAGGAGGAAGGGATCAAACAGAGGGAAGGAGACAGAATACATATTATGTTTGATATTAATTAGATTCGATGTTTATGCATGCAATGTATATAAAAGAGAGAAGAGTATACTTATAAAGAATCAAGAAAAATTTAATAGTCAAATAGAAATGTACAAGTTTACAGATAGTAATGATACGGTGTATCTAACAAACGAAGACATGTCAATTCTCAAACCTCAAGAAGACGAAAAGAAGGAATCAGATATTATTGATATTGGCAATGGCAATGGCAATGGCAATGGTACTTTGAACGGTAATAGGAAAAAGAGCAGTAGAAGTTGCGATGCTTGTAGACTAAGAAAAGTCCGTTGTTTCTTTGTACCTGAAACCAATAGCAATACATGTCAATATTGTACAAAGAACAATGTAGAATGTACCTTTAAAAGAATACCATTGAAAAGAGGACCCGGTAAAGAGAATAATACCACCACAACTAATTCATCGTCAAAGAAGAAAAATGGTAAAAAAAACAAATCTCAAAGTATAGTACAAGATCACGATATATCTCCAAATACCGAATCACCTGTGGCTGAAACAGCTGTTGTTAATACTACTACTACTACAACTACTAATAATAATAATAATAATAATACCACTACTCCTACTACTAATACTACTAATACTACACAGAATATACCATTTGTACTACCACCACTGTCAAGTTTCCAAGATAGTACTACACATATAACAGGACAATTTTGGAAAGTACCATACAATAGAAGAGACAGTATAGTATCATTAAACAGTGATATGAGTTCATCACCAGATAATCCTATACCTGGAACGATTAATACTAATACTAATACCAATACCACTAATAATAATGCTGCAATAATTACAAATGCAATAAATAACGATAGTAGTAACGATAATACAAGAACACATTCATTACAGTCATCTATACTAAATGGTTTCACACCACCACAGCTCATAGCCAATAATAACAATAATAATAATAATAATAATAATAATAATAACAATCCACTATTGCATACGTTTCTGGGACAACAGCAGCAGCAGCAGCAGGGCAACAGAATACCTCTGATACCTAATCACAACAATATCCACCAAGACATCAGTTCATCTAATAATAATGATAATAATATTAATAATAATAGTAATAGCAACAGTACAACGGATATACTACTTCATACGGTTTTGGATAGAATAAACGATATGAACAACAACATACACAAAGTCAACAAGAGATTATCCCAATTGGATAAGAAGTTGTTAGCTAATATACACTTACAAAACAATTTGAACAACTATTTGATAAAGTTGATAACCAACTATACCACGTCTATGTCTGGTAATGGGTCTGGTAATGGGTCTGGTAATGGTAACAACAACAAAAATTACAACAATCACAACAGACAGTAGCATTAGCAGTAGTAATACATGATATGAAACAATTTACAGAGTATAAAGAAAGATCTAGACTCGTGTATAAACCACGTGTACAATTTGTGTGTAGACAGTAATAGAACAATCACCCGACCTATCCCCACCAGTCTTTTTTTTGTTGTTTTTTTGCCCCTCTTCTCTTCTCTCAACTACCATTACTACTAAGAACTTACCAAGACAGAAAAACTACCACTACCACTACTACTACTACTATTATTAACTACAATGAAAAACAAATCTATCTTTCCACCCCTTTTTCTATTTTAATATTAATAAAAGGTGTTACCCCCATTATTTATTATACAAAAAAACCCAATATTTTCCAATTCTCTCTAATTCTTCCATTTCTCCAAAAAAAATAATAATATTTATAATATTTATAATATTTAAAGTTATTATTATTATTATTACTTAAACCTAATAGTAATCCCCCTTTCCTCCTTCTCTACCACCCACCATATCATCTTGTTTGATTAATAGATCTTTTAATTAATAAAACGTTCTTATGATTGTTATTAAATGTGATATGGTTGTACTCTGTATTCAAGTATATATATATATATATAAGTACCTTGTGTAAACCTCATATTGGTAATAATAATAATAATAGTATACTTAATGTTTACTTGATGTAAACATTGAATAATTTTCTGAAAAACTGTAGAGCTAAAAATAGAAGCACCCAACTCCAAAGGCAATAAAGAAAGAAGGATGAACACAAACCACGTCAAGACACACTCTACTTATCAGTTTGAAAGTAACACAAACAACGTTGCTGCTTCTCAAATGAGAAATGCATTGAACAAATTGATTGATAGTGCTACTTGTAATGGTAGTAAAAATACCAAGGAAAGTCAACATTTTGAAAAAGAGATGGATTCATATTTTAGTTTGTTTACCAGATATCTTAACGAAAAATCATCTCCACAACAAAAACTTGTTTGGGAAAAAATTATGTCTCCTACTCCTGAAGAAATTATTCAATATAGTGACTTACAATCTACTTCATCTTCAAAAAATTCATCTTCTTTAGGAAAATTAGCCGTTTTAAAATTAAACGGTGGGTTAGGAACCTCTATGGGGTGTGTTGGACCTAAATCTGTTATTGAAGTTCGTGATGGAAATTCATTTCTTGATCTAAGTGTTAGACAAATTGAATTTTTAAATAGACAATATGATAGTGATGTTCCTCTATTGTTGATGAATTCTTTTAATACAGATTCAGATACTCAACATTTGATCAAAAAATATTCAGGTAATAGAATTAGAATTAGATCTTTTAACCAATCTAGATTTCCAAGAGTTTTTAAAGATTCTCTACTACCTGTTCCTACCGAGTTCAACGATGAATTAGATTCATGGTATCCACCAGGTCATGGTGATTTATTTGAAAGTTTATACCATTCAGGTGAATTAGATGCTTTGATTAATCAAGGTGTTGAAGTTTTATTTGTTTCTAATGGTGATAATTTAGGTGCTACTGTAGATTTGGATATTTTAAATTATATGATTGATACTAAATCTGAATATATTATGGAATTAACAGATAAAACAAGAGCAGATGTTAAAGGTGGTACTTTAATTTCATATGATAAAAAAATTCAATTATTAGAAGTTGCTCAAGTTTCAAAACAACATATTAATGAATTTAAAAATATTAGAAAATTTAAATATTTTAATACAAATAATTTATGGATTAATTTGAAAACAATTAAAAAATTAATTGAAAGTTCATCAATTAATTTAGAAATTATTCCAAATGAAAAAATCATTACTAGAAACGGTAAAGATTACAACGTTTTACAATTGGAAACTGCATGTGGTGCTGCTATTAGATTTTTTAACAATGCTCATGGTGTTGTTGTTCCAAGAAGTCGTTTTCTTCCTGTTAAAACATGTTCTGATCTTTTATTGGTTAAATCTGATTTATTTCAACTATAACATGGTGAATTGAAATTAGATCCTTCTAGATTTGGTCCAAATCCATTGATCAAATTAGGTTCACATTTTAAAAAAATTAACGATTTTAATCAAAGAATTTCACATATTCCAAAAATTGTTGAATTAGATAATTTAACAATTACAGGAAATGTATTTTTAGGTAAAAACGTTACTTTGAAAGGAACAGTCATCATCGTTTGTAGTGATGGTGATAAAATCGATATTCCAAATGGTAGTGAATTGGAAAACGTTGTTGTCACTGGTAATTTACAAATTTTGGAACATTGATTGACTTCTCTGGTACTTCTATATGCCTCTATATATCTTTGTATACTCTTTTTTTTTTTTT
>PTXO01000006.1:45926-111436 GCA_003020785.1 Hanseniaspora gamundiae
GATAATGATAATAATGATAATAATGATAATAACGATAACAATGTGGATAGCGAGTTGCCTGAAGTCGGTGATTCCTTTCTAAATTATAGCTCAGAGAGCATACAAGAAAGAAGGGATCTTGTGAACTTCACCACCTCTGATCAATCATCATACCAGATATCCCTTACCCCAGAATACCAATATAACCATGTTTGGAAAATATACTCTTTGGAATGGAAAGACTCTTCGGATTTCGCCAACTCCCAAATTGACATGTTGGGGATCTACAACGTTTTGAGAGGCCAGTTATTCACCTTCACGCAGAGTGGGAAGTTCCACCCAATGTTTGTTGCACCAACTTATTTTAACACACAAAGTGATCAAGAATTTCAAGAGTTGCAAACGATCGTGAACGAGTATTTGAACAAAACGTCCTTCATCGACAACTTCTCTAGTCAGCATGTTGATATATGGGATTACAAAGCCAAGGAGAAATGTGAGTTTTTGGGTTACTTTCAAATTGCCAAATGGGAAAACTTTAATTCTCTCGATATGGATATGCTAGAGAGAGAGCTTACCAAGCCAATGGGGTCGCCAATCAGCCATAGAAAGATTCCACAAATCAGTATTGAGTCCGGGATCTTGTATAGTCCTGATTGCGGTTTGCAATACGAAATCGCTGATTTCAAAGGTGAAAGACTGCAAATCCTGGATATGAAGAAAAGACTAGACATCATCATCTTCTGCACTCTTCCTTACATATTCCAACTTTTGATTGTTTTGAAACAGATGAATTTTACCAACACGCCATCTCGGTTAAACAAAGTCTCGAGACGGACCATCGATATCTTGACACTAATTGACGGTACGATGGGGCTTGTGATGTTTATGGGTGCTATTGTGCTAGATACGTTGTTTGTTCCATTGATTTTGACAGCGTTTGCCGCGTTACTCCTAACATTGGTCTTTGAAATGAGATATTTGATCAACATCATTGCCTCACAGGTCAACGAGAGAAACGTTAGCTGGAGATCTCTATTTCAAAACAACAACGGGGAAAACGATGAGTTGCTAAATCAAAACGTCATTGCTGATGAGCAACAGATCGGTCAAGATATTCACGGGAAATTCATGTTTAAATTGTTTTTCACTGCTTTTTCGATCTTAACCGTTGGCTCGTGGTCTTCAAGCGCCAAATCCACAATCGAACTAATTGCTTTGGTCGGTTGGAATTCGTATTGGATTCCACAAATTGCCAGAAACTTTCTTATTGACGTGAGCCCGGACTTGGTTGGGTTGAACTTTAATTGGTTTGTGTTAGGAACGAGTTACATCAGATTGGTTCCCATTGCATACGTTTATGCAGTGAAGAACAACATCTTCCACCACCATCAATCGAAGAATTTTGTGATCTTTTTGTTTCTCTACATGTCCCTGCAAGTGCTAATTTTGAAAATACAAACTAAATACGGTGGAAGAAAAATTGTGCCCGCATTTCTGATGAGATACTTGAGCAAATACATGCGGTCAGAAAACAAATACAACTACCACAAGCATTTCAATGCCAGCGAAGTGGAAGAACACGGATGTGTGTTTTCATGCCCCATTTGCATGGACGAGGACGATCCTATCAAAGTGATGGTTGAATATACCCCTACAGAGGAAGAAAATGCACCAGATCAAGTACAACCAATGGCCCAAGAGGAGGATCAAAAGACGAGCTCGGATAAGTATATGGTCACACCATGCTACCATGTTTTCCACACGTCTTGTTTGATCATTTGGATGAACACCAAACTACAGTGTCCCGTTTGCAGACAGCCATTGCCTCCTCTATAGTATGCATAGCAAACTCGGTTGACTATTTCAAGATTGCGACCTTATATATACGTAATCTTACGTACTCCATATACAATTAACATTCACTTTTCACAACATGGTGTTCGTACTTTAATAAATGACATTTTTATTAGCACTGTGAATGTATCCTCAAACATTGTATTCCTCATTGATCTCTTAGTTATGCTTGCAATTGAAGTCGCCTTATGAGCGTGTATTATCAGTTGACATATTTGCCTGATCTTTGTCGTCTAAAAGCACAGCTGAACTACATGAGAAACATGATCAGTGCTAGCCAGCTTGTGGAAATGGGTATGACAGTCGAGCTTCCAAAAACCAAGCCCCTGAGTGTTTTCGTTCACAGGTCAACAAAAATGGGACGATGGTTTATCGAAGCCGTATAATTATCTTAAAAAATGGTGGCAGAAACTCAATATCTTCACACGATGTTGACCGTCTGAAAACCAATCCTAAAGAAGCTGAGTGGAGAATGCTACACTCTGATAATTTTTCAGTGTTTTTTGATAAGCCTTGTCATATGATATCTCGTATTGCGGAGTGCAATGATGCAGTTGAGGGGAGTGCAATTTAAGGAAAAAGCCGCATGGCACACTTAATTGCTCAATTGTAAGAAACAGTTGAAGTTAACTGTGTACTTGGCTGATAGCTTGACTCTTGTTCAAGATAATTACTGTATCACGTGTTATTCGTTATAGTACATGAGCCAGTAAAGCGTGTTTTTAGCACACCGCTTTTTAATCACTCCACTATGGCTCAAAGGCAAGGAAACCAACCCCATAAAACACTCGCATCCTATGACTAAAAACATCAAAGCATGTCTGTTTGACATGGATGGCCTGCTGATCAACACAGAAGACATATATACCGAGACTTTATCTGAGTTGCTGAGTCATTACGGAAAGGGACCACTAACCTGGGACGTGAAAGTACAGTTACAAGGGCTGCCTGGTCCACAAGCGGCAGCCAAGGTCATAGAACACTATGGCTTGCCAATAACTGCCGAAGAGAATGCTTCCAAAAGCGTCAAAATTCAGGACGGCAAGTGGGGGGAGTGCAGTTTTTTGCCAGGTGCCAAAGAATTGATTTGTTATTTGAAACATAAGAATGTTCCAATCGCACTGTGCACTTCGTCAACGAAAGACAAGTTTCATGCCAAAACAAGCCATCTTTTGAATGATTTCCAGCTATTTGATGTTATTATCACTGGTGATGACGTAAGAATTCCAAAAGGTAGAGGTAAACCATTCCCTGATATCTATCAATTAGGTTTGAAGGAACTGAACAAAACTTTACTGGAAACTAGCACTCAGCCTATCAAAAGCAGCGAGTGTTTGGTTTTTGAGGACGGAGTAAGTGGTGTGTTGGCAGGTGTGGGCTTTGGTGGCTACGTTATCTGGTGTCCGCATCCTGACGCGGAGGACCATCTACCAACTGCTGAATCGATCATGCAGAACAATGGTGAAAAGGTTGTTTCTCTAGAAGAGCTTGATAAATCAAAATTCAATCTTTAGCCGTTGCTCTTCTCCCCTAATCACAAGAAATATGATTAGTATATAGATATAGATATATAATAGAATAAACAATATAAAAAAAGCTTTCCTATAATGGGTAGTTTTTGAATAAGTACGAAATACTTTCACCGTTATGTAAACGACGAATACTTTCGGCCAAAACGCCACTGACATCAATGACATCCAGTTTAGGACATTCGGCCATTTTTTCTTCAAACGGAACAGTATTGGTACAAACAACTCTATCTAGTTTGGAGTTGTTAATGTTTTGAATAGCGTTACCACTCAACACACCGTGAGTAACAATAGCCATGACTTTCTTGGCTCCGTTCTCCAGCAAAACCTCGGCAGCTTTAGCCAATGTCCCACATGTGTCGGCCATGTCATCAACAATGATACAGACTTTGTCGGTGACATCACCGACCAAAACCATTCTGCTGACTTCGTTTGCCTTGGCTCTTTCCTTGTGGATCAATGCAAAATTCAAATCCAAACGGTCAGCCAAACCAGCGGCTCTTTTGGCACCACCGGCATCAGGAGATATAATGATGCTTTCGTCAAATGAGACATTCTCCTTGATGTATCTAACAACACTTGGCTCAGCATATAGATTATCGACAGGGATATCAAAAAAACCTTGGATCTGAGAAGCGTGCAAGTCCATGGTGATGACATGGTCACATCCAGCAGTGGTTAGCATATCGGCCATCAACTTGGCAGTGATTGGTGCTCTCGATTTATCTTTTCTATCCTGTCTGGCATATGGAAAGTTAGGTATAACAGCCGTGATTCTTCTGGCAGAAGCAGTCTTGGATGCATTAATCATGATCAACAGTTCCAAGACTCTGTCGTTGACAATACCACTACCGATTTGGGTAATGATATAAATGTCCTGATCTCTCACAGACTCACCAATAGAAAATGACACTTCACCGGTTGGGTCTCTTTTCAGTTTACACTCAGTCAACTTCGATCCCAATCTCTGGGCAACTAGTTCGGCCAAGCCCCTGTGGACATCTGGAGCTAATAATTTAATCGAATTTGTGGCAACCATTGTAAGTATATTTTTCTATGTTGTTGTGCCGTTTGGGGTTAACGTTCGGTTTGTTTCGTTGAGAATATGTTAATAGATGCTCTTTGCGATGCTTTCTCTATAAAGGAATACACATGCTCAAGTCTACATAGGTTCAAGATACACAATCACCTTCTTGAAAGCTCTCTATGAGTATTGCCTGATGTCCTGGGAACGATCTTACCACAAACGCACGAACACTGCTATTTGAAGAGTCCCACAGGAACAAACCCTACAGTCATTCACTTCAAATACATATTTCTTGTTCCGAGGCAAGAAGAGGAGCGAAAAGAAAAAAAAAGAAAAGTTAAAATCGCGGGTAATGGCGCTTTGCTATTGAAATATTTACATTAATTGATTAAACAACTTGAAGTCATATATAGAGTTTGAATAGTGTTGTAGTAGACCTACGTCATACAGCATCAGAATCACAGTCAGTAGACACCCTCTGTTGTAACTTTTTCTGTTTTTTCTTCTCGTTTTTCTTTTTGTTCTTCCGTTTCTTGGCCTCAAGATTGTTCATTTCGTCTTCAGGTACGTCTTTGATCACTAGTTTCCCGTTGTAAGCCGTTGCAGGGGACAAACCTCTTGTCTCTGCATCGTTCAATTTACTCATGGCTTCCAAATGAAACATCAAATCCTTGTTTCTCTCTTAGCTCTCCAAGTGTTCGTACTTCAATTGCTGGTTCTCCACGGACAGTTTGTGTATGTCCTGCTTCAACTTCTCCAAGGTCTGAACAAGTGTGTTGTTCGTATACTTGTTCAACTCTAGCGAGTCCTGAAATTTTTCGTACACTTTCTCATTTTTTTGCACTCGCAGTTCCAACTCTTTCACTCTTTGTTCACTTTCAGTAGTCACATTTGCCAACTGTACCTCGCTCTTTTTTTGCAACTCACAAATCTTGTTTTCATAATACGTTTGCTGAGATTCCAATTGCGACAATAGCAACTGCACATACTCCAAATGGTCGTCATCGTCATTGGAACTCTTGGTACTGTCTCCATTTTCGCTGGGTTTTTTGTATGATCTGCCAGAATCTATTTCTACAAGCTTCCCATCTGTGACGTTTTGCACTATTCTGTGCACATACTTGTCTTCGGCGTAGTCCCAAACCCTTGACGTGTTCATATCAACAGAGAAACAATGCCCACTGACCCTGTAGTGATCAATGGCGTGTTTGCTCGAGTACCGACTGCACCCAACGTGTCCACAAATCAAGCAACACCACAAGTTATTTTGCGAGTTGCATTCGTTACATTTCTTCAGCTCTTGAGTCTCATCAAGGGTAAATCTGCAAACCGGGCATTTCGAATTCTTCCATTTCATCAAGCAAGTACAATGGAACGAGTGTTGGCAATTTGTGGTGATGATCCCGGTTGCGGCACTATCCAATATATCCAAGCATACCGGGCACGTCGGAAGTTCAATGTTAGATACTGTTGATGATTTCTCTTTTGTGAAAGGATCTTCTAGTAAGTAAGGGATGACATGCTCTTGCAATGACTCTTTGTTTACCGACGGTGAGTTGTGTGGTAACAAGGGTCCTCCTGGTGTGGATATTTGAAACATCCTGGCGCTAAACACAATCTCTTTGATACTGATGACTTGTATTGTGGAGTTTTGTATCACATATCCGTTGAATTTGTCCGAGAATGCGTGTTTGCTCTCGGCGGTATTGAAATTTAGCAATAGCATGCTGTACTGGTAATCACTATCTTTTGCCGGAGTTTCCCGAGAGTCTCTTGATAATGATGATGGTGGTGGTGGTGAAGATTTCTTTTCTTCGTTCAATTGCTTCAAGCATCTTAGATTGGTTACTTTTGTTAGTGCGTTTTTGGAGGGAAATATGTTTTTCAAAAGCTTCAATAACGGTATTTTCTTCTGCTCAAATAAGACACACGCAAAGGTATCCTGATCATCGTGTATAGTTTTGACAAACTCGTCCTCTATTCTTTCCAACTCTTCGTTGTATCTGACGTTCTCGTCTTTAAGTTTGTATAGCTTGATGCTACCATCAAAGATCGATGCATGCATGTTGAATCTGTCTTGGTGTTTCAAAGTTGAAACATCTGAATCGCTCATTGTGACGTATTCTAGTTTGATTTTGTTTTTCGATTTCAGCCGATAGGATTTTGTTCTTTGTTCGGTTGGGGTACAACTATTGTTGATGTCGTTGTATGATTTGTAACAACTATTTGTAGACAAACGAGAAGATAACTCAAGTTTGATACTGTAATGAGAAATAGACATTCATCGATGGAAAGCCTAGCCTCTCTCTTTTGTTATATGGCTCTGTTCACTGTACACTCCCCCATTGTATGAAACTGATGACATATCAGTGTGACACTTTTTCGATATGCCCTCTCTCTCGCTATGTTCTCCCCTTGAAAAAAACAAAAATAATAAAAAAAAGGGCTCACAAACAGGCACATTAGTGAGATAACTGATTTAAGTACAAGCCATGGTGCAAATCTGATGATGCGGCACACTATTCTGAGTGCAACCTCTGGCACTCGATGTGCAATTGAAATTGTTGCAACGATGTCTAATACGCATCATCGATGGAACGCCTTTTGATGAACTTGTGGTTAGCTGTTTGGATAATTATCGATAAAGCAGTGCGTTGGCTCAATTAAGACGTGCAAAAAAAGAATCGCTGATACGTGCAGTCTATGCCCTTTGTACGACAATGGATCGTGTATGTATCGTAGCATAATTATATGCACTTCTTTACAATATATTCACACCTCTCTTTCTCTCTCTTTGCGAGCTTATCGTATTTTATTCGGTAATTACCCAGACACTTTGTGCAGAGTGTTCAGTTTTTATCGAGGTGGAGAACCTCTGGGATGGCAATTAGCAGATGAGCAAATCTGGCGTCGTTATTCGAACAAGAGCAAAGACTAATACTGAGTTAGCAGCTAAAACGAGACACAAAGTTTGCCAATGCTAACATCAATGTCGATGGCGAATTTCACAAAGTACGATTTTCAAAAAATAAGAGCATCGTGTGTAGATCTCTCCAGGTACACTATTTTGCCATCCAACCTTTTCAATCCAAACGACACAGCGTTGCTGTCGACAATAGACAAGTTACTATCAGTGCTCAGCGAACAACAAGAATGCGTGGATTTCCCTATAGGAGACAAGAATTTAGCGGATTACGTTTTTGTCCCTGTGTCACAATTGCTCAAACACAACATCACACAGAAAAGCAAACCTTTATTGATTAGAATACTAAAGCTACTCACGATTGATTTCCAAATATGGGGGACACTAGACAATGCACATTTCAAGCAGTTTTTGCCCTTGATATTGATGGTGGTGGGGAAGAAAGAGGAGATAGTCCAATACGAAGTGGTGGTCGATGTATTGGAATCGTTCTTGCATTGTTTCCAAAGTTTCGATACAAACGATTTTGCACTGTTGGCATTTGTTGCACAGTTGATCCAACTAATACTGTATATAGCAGAAACACCTAACTTAGATACACCGTTGAGATTGAGGTGCTTACAAAATTGCTTGAACTTTTTGTTATTCAATATCATTCACGGAGATGAAGAGATATTGGCTTTCTTTTCACCTGGGATCATCTCTTCTTTGATAAGAGTTCTTTTAGGGGTATCCAAATCTACAAACAACGGTGTTAGCAAGAGTGCAACACTCCACAAGACTCCGCAAATATTGGTCATACAAGCTTTGCAAATATTGGGTCATCTCATTAGCAAAGTGTATTGCGATACCAGTTTGATGGATGTTATGTCAGGGACAACGGCTGCTTCTCAGAACGATGTTATCGGTTTGTTGGAGGAGACTGCACAAGAACTAGCATTTCCTCCCGCATCTGGCAATTCCAACTCGACAAGTAAAGTCAGACAAAGAGACGCAACATGGTTGAAAGGTACGAGGTATCAAGTCTTGAAAAGTTTGAAAAGTTTTTTCCCCACTCTCTTACAAAGAAATTCTGCAGCAGTTAACGAAGCTTTGATCGGATTTTGCAAGAACTTGTTATTAAATTGTAATAAGAGTTTGAACATATGTAAAAAACTGTTGACAGCAACTGTTTTGGCTGTTCAACATCAGGAGGAAAAATATTTGTTTATGGAACATGGCATCATTTTGGAAATACTAAATGAGATTGATCTTACAAAGACGATTTTGTTTCAGGGTTCTAACTCAGATATTGGAATGCTTTTGTCTGCGCTATGCTACTTAGACAAACAGAACGAAGATGACAGTTTGGTTATCAAGAAAATGGTTCTTTATCTTTGCCTAAATCTTTTCAACTATATGAACTCGAAAACACATGCTTTATCAAACAGAATTTATCACAATAACGGGGAAACGGTCATACATCCAGGTATCAACATGCAGAAATTGAAACCGATGTCTGATAGTCAAAATATGACAAGAACAATCAGAGAAAGAGGAACTGTGACACAGAGCAGCAACTTGGCCATACTATCATCAAGCAAGGACATAAAGGAAGAGTTAGTGTTGGGGAAATACTTTACGAGCGAAATGGAACTGAAAATGTCAGAAATATTACAGAAATTTGGATCTCAATTGAGCAGCGATTGCATGTACGATCTATCAGAGACAATCTTGAATATGTTTGACAATAATGCAAGTGCTGTGTGGATGGTTACCGAGCTATTGGGCGGGGTGCTTTTAGCTGGGGGCAACAGCAATAACATTGTCAATGAGTTTTTAACGTTTGATGATGAGAGCGATGACATGGATAGTGAACTTATTGCAGAGTGCTCAGTTCTTTTGGTAGAAACCAGCAATGAAAAATTAGTGTCACTATTAAACAACAATGACGTTATTTTGGACAAAAAGACGCAGTTGAGCCTCACAGCAAGTTTACACTCTATCTCAAGATTGATTGATATTGCACCAGATATCGTACAAGAAGAACTAATTGACCTACTGCCTGCTATTGTGGAATGTTTGACGTTATCTGATGATTTAGTGAGACACAATGCGCAGTTTTTAATGATGAAACTTGCCACCACTTTCACAGCTTCACAGAAGATAACCGATTTAATATACGACAATATTAGCTATATCGTTGATTATTGTGGCATCAAATTGAAAAACAACACGTTTATGAGGTGCAGTGTGATATTGAGTGTTGTCTGTCAGATAGGTGGATACGAAATGATTTCTAAGTTCAGTGATGTAATGGAATCGATCTTTGAAGTCTTGGATTATCATCATGATTCAGAGTACACTGATATTTGTATTGAAATCTTCCAATTGTTTGACATAGTTTTAAGAGAGATTCGGAAAAGATACGTGCAAACCGATGAGAAGAGACTGATTGACGGAGGCGTCTCTTTGAACACGGATGCTTTGAAACCTTGGGGCATGTCAAATATTGATCAAGTCATTGAGTTGACCACAAAGCAGGTCATACGCTTGGAAGATACGACAAGAAAAAGTGAACAAGTGAGAGAGTTGGACAGTGACGATGAGGATGATGATATTGATGGTGATGACAAGGAACACCCACAAGATGAGAACAGCCCTACTCAAAGTATAAATGAGGAACGTCCATGGGTCTCGCCGATCCCAAAAAGTGCTTATGAATTAATTGTTCAAATAACGAACTACGGCGAAAGATTATTGACAACCACAAATTCACTGGTTTTGAAAAACCTAATCATCAACTGCATTTCAAACAGTGTACCGTTGCTGGCAACGCAGTACGACTCGTTCTTGCCACAAGTGGCACAATCTCTCTGGAAAGTCATATATGACATGTCTATAGAAAACGTTTTGTTGATGGAGTCGAGTTTTAAATGTCTAAGACTAATGATCCATTTTTCTCAGAAATTTATTATTGACAGGTTCATCAACTTATGGACATCCTACCGAGAGAAGAACAATTCAGTCTCCAAATACCTAATTCAACCGACTCTACTCCTTAAAGAAAAAGATGAAAGTGGCGACACTGCTGAAAGTAAGACTGTGGAGACAATGATCAAAGCACCAATTGATTCTCATACTTCTTTCAAAAACATGCAGAATGTCAAAAAAGAGTTTAAGCAGATGATTACAGAAGGTCTAAACATTTCGATGCTAAAGATGTCTGATGTCGAATATTGCATCATATCCTACTGCATAGACCACTTGTGATTATGGGTCGTATTTGCCACTGGCTCCACAGCTACGTCGTCGTTTGTTGAGAGAAACTCATTGTTTTGCCACGTGACTGATTGGTTAGCTCAGAAGGTCAACGTCATCGCTTATGCACTTTTTAGGAAAAGCCGAACTTTCATTAGAAAAAACAGAAATCGCTCTCAAGGGGGGTTTGCCTAAACGGGAAAGGCCGTTAGAAAAGTGCGTAGATGTTTCACATGTTGAACGTTAATCGGATATTATTTAGTCACCTTCTTGAACAGTTGCGATTTTAAATGTGACAAAGAGTAGCTGATGAGCTTTTGGTGATAAAATTTAGGAGCCTTATTTCGCTTTGATCAAAATCAGAGTTGTTGCTTGACAACAGGTTCTTAGAATTAGAAGACTGTTATGTGAATTGTACTCAATAGAGTGAAACAAGACAAAGATTTAAGAAAAAAAAACGGTCCAAGATATAGAAAAATAATGGTTGACGACTCGTATTATATTACACCACACGAGACGGCCTTGGCTGTGGTGGCAACATCCATGAAAAAGGCCAGACTTCGGCTTGAAACTTTGGTTGTCAATTCGTTGATGGGAGGTATACTATTCAGTGCAGGTGGTATGCTTTTCTTATATTCCAAGGCAGAAAACCCTTCACTCGATCAGGCAAATCCTGGGATTGTCAGTTTTATGGGCGGGTTCACCTATTCGATTGGGTTATTTTACGTTGTGATCAACGGTGCCGACTTATTCAACTCTAATATATTGTTTTTCTCTGTAGGAATCTTGAGACAAGCTGTGACCTTTTACGATCTAATAATATCCTGGTCTGTCAGTTGGCTTTTCAATCTAGCAGGGAACTTGTTTGTCGCTTACGTCATCTGTTATTTGAGTGGCGTGGCGACGTCGGAAAACATGATTAGAGGCTCTATCGAGATTGTAGAACTTAAATCTTCGTATTCCTTTATCCAGACTTTTATTAAGGGGATTGCAGGGAATTTCTGTGTGTGTATGGCAGTTTACTTACAATTGATGGCAAAGCCTTTACACGTAAAGTACATTCTAATGACATTGCCCATTTTCACATTTGTCTCGATGGGATTCACGCATGTAGTGGCATATATGTATTTTCTACCCATGGGGATGATCAATGGACACAGTCTCTCTGTGGGTAAATATATTTGGAAGCTGTTGATTCCAGCTACATTGGGAAATGTTATTGGTGGATTTGCCTTCAGCGCTATAATCCCATTTTATTTGCACATGGTTGTTGTTGAGATGGATTGGAAACAATTGGAATTGCCAGAATATGAAGCTAGAGATGAACAGCCAGAATTGAACGTGGATTCGAGGGTTGTCAGACTTCAGTCCCATACTGTTGATGAAGAATTGAATTCGGAAGAGGAAGAGGAAGAGAAAGAGGAAGAGAACGAAAATGAAAGCGATTCTCTGGGCTCCTCTTCCACCGATACAGGGAACGAGAAATACGTATCAGAACCTGAAAGATATTTCCCCAATAATGCCGACAACTCTTCCTCGACAAGTCTAAGAAGAAGGAAAACTATAAGCTCGCGCTCAAACACAAAGAAATTCCCTATAAGAAGCCCGGCTGGTGTATTCCCCGTGAAGGGGATGGGAGAACCATTGCTAAGAGAGCTATCAATCGTTGACCCCCAGGCTGTTGAAAAGGTTCAAACGAGACTATCTAAACAAAACGAAAGAAATATGGAACTGGAAAGACGCCAAAAAAGAGAGGAAATTCCCTTAAATCGTCCTCTCTCTAACCCTACGTTTACTGAGAGTGTGAACAGCTTTGATCTTCAAACTGTTAACAGCGATCTGGACTCTTCTCTTTCTTTGAACGAACCAATCCACCAAATAGTTGCATCACAGCGTTTTCAAGATAACAGAAGCCACGAACGGCCTCCAAGCAGCCTGGTGCATAGAATGAAAACTTTGGAAGACGTTGAAAGAGACCAATTAAAAGTGTATAAAAAAGATGGTCGCTATGATGTCATGGACAACAAGTTAGGAACTAAATTGAAGAGAGCTCTAACACACTCAGCTCATAGATCAACAAAAACACAAGCACCGACAATAGCAAGCATTGTAAAAAATAACCAAACGGAGCCTGTGTTGCCGTTGACCAATCAAGATATTTCGGACTATGGAGCCCCAACTGACACGAACAAAAAAGACCAGCAACCTCAACCGGGGAGACAAAGGCCATCTTTGCTCTACTCACTAAAGAAGAGTTTTTCAAAGTTTCTTCCTGCAGAAAATTCAGAGGAGGTGCACAGAAGGTTGTCTCAAGCAGGTATCACACAGAGAGCTGCCAGAGCTGCAGATAATATTGCTGGGTTGGAGAATTATCAAGATATAACGTTGCCAGTTTCGACATCGCCTTTCTTGTCTTCGAGAAGAAGCTCCGTTCATACCAGTTCCTCTGCCAAGAGACCGCCCGATCCGTCTTCTAGACCTGCTCCTGCTCTCACGAGAAACCCTGAAAGCCACTTGAGGAACGCTATGTTCTACGATAACGACAACATGGAAGAACAAAGCATTGGAGATTGACCTTTCTTTATAGGAAACACCTGTATATATCTCTGTATACACCTTTTTGCATTTAATTTCAAATTACTTAGGAACAATTCGCGTCGCTTTTGTTATTATGACCTTTAGCAGTTTTTCGCGTTTCAAGTGTGCATTATTTCTTTTCGTGTTTCTTGATCATTTAACTAATGCTATGTCATCTTGAAATTCCACAATTCAAAAACCAAACAAAAAAACACCCTCAGCCCCAGCAGTAAGCTCTCATTGTGAACGGAAAGATGATTGCTAAAACGAGTAAGCTAACATTTAACAAGGACATCGTTTCGACGATTGAGCACCACTTGACCAATAATGAAATCATTGAGAGACTAGCGGATCTACACGAAGAGTTGTCTCATGTTGAGCAGGAGAATATTCAGCTAGAATCCTTGCACAAGTACCGCACACAGTTGATGAATAAGAGATTGTTGAAAAACAAGGATATTGGTATCCAAGCGTTCACCACTTGCTGTATCAGTGACATTCTAAGAATATACGCACCGGATGCTCCATACACTGAGAATGAATTGACAGAGATTTTCAGAGCCTTTTTTAACCAGTTCAAAATGCTAACTAAACCAGATAATGGATACTACATACAACAAGTATATCTTCTAACAAAATTGGTAGAAGTAAGATCCATAGTGTTGGTCACCGATTTGCCTCAGTCAGAGAAACTGACACACGAACTGTTCAAAGTTTTCTACAATCCTGAAAACAATCAATTCTCCTCAAAGTTATGGAGCGTCATAAGCGATCTGCTAGAAGAAGTTCTTTCTGAAACAGAAAACGTATCTATGGACGTTTTGAAACTTATTTTCAACAAGTTTCTTACATACAACCCCACATCTGCGCCCAAAGGTTTGCAAATCACACAGGATCCAAGTTTCCACTTTAGTTTGCAAATTTGTGAAAACAGTTCGGGCCGCTTAAACAGATGTTTAACAAGATTTTACACAGAGATTTTGTACGATATCACAAAGCCTTCAAGTTCGGGCAGCAATAAGGATAATAGACCTGATGGCATTAACGATGATGACTCAGAAGTCACTTTTATTGACGAGATTAATTCTGTAAATCACCCCGGTTACAAAGCATTGGTGAAACTGCATCTGTTGGTACTGAGACTGTGGACTTATGTTCCTGAGCTAGTAAGTGCCGTTTCTGGATTTCTTTACCAAGAGCTATACTCTAAAAATGAGTTGTTCCGTATAGCCACTACAAAGTTGATTGGGGAGTTACTAAGCACAAAAGGTACGAGTCTAAATTTTGCAAGCTCCAATGCTGACATCTACAAAGCGTGGTTGACCAAAATTGCCGACAACAGCGCAAAGGTTAGAATCTCGTGGGTCTCGACAATTCCGAGTGTTTTGAATTCAGATTCGTCATACATTAATGAGCAATTCTGTGAGAATATTTGTCAAGGTCTATCAAAAACGTTGATCGATACCGAATTCAAGGTTAGATTGGAGTCCGTATCTGTTTTTAAAACCATTGGTATTGAGACTATTTGGACATACTTCAAGAATCCTGTAATTTTCAACGAATTATTGCATCTAACAAGAGAGAAAAATAAGGATATAAGAGAAAGCGCCATAAACTACATTTGTGAATTTTACAGCAAAACAAAAAAATACAACTACCATATTCTAATTTCCAATGACAAATTGAGTGAAATTTATTTCAAAATTCCGTCTACCATTCTAAACCTATACTACATTAATGACAAGAGTATCAATCAAGTGGTGGACATTCTTTTTGTGGAGAAAATATTGCCTTTTGGTGAAGAGTCTAATGATGTGAGAGTGGACGATATCACAGAACTGGTTTCTTTACTAGATCCAAAGGCAAAGCAATCTTTCTTTGCTTTCAATAAAAGACAAATCGAATTGCATTCAGTAGTGTACAAGTTCATGGAAATGGCCGAAAAAATTAACTCCATGACCGATGTCGAGACACATGAGTTCAGGAATTACAAAGCAAGTGTAACTCTGGTTATCAAATGGTTGTCGGCTGGCTTGTCTGACGCCTTCAATATATCTACTATTTTGGATACTTTTGTGTCCTTGAACAACCAGAAGTTGTTTGAGATAATGAAGAAAATCGTTTCCTCCGACACGCCATATTCACAGCTTATGAAACTCTTTCGTGAGCTTAAAGACAAATTGAAAGATGGAAAGTTGTTTTCTTCTGTCAAACTGACCTCCATGTTCACAAGAGACGAGTTTGCCAGTATGATCACGTTACTTGCTTACAGAAGTGCTTTCATTGTCTATAATAAATTCAATATTCCTGTTCTATTAGAAAAGTCTACTGCTGTGGATAACTCAAACACTAAAACTACAGCTGCGTGTGGTGATATTGTTGAGCATATTTCTATGAGTATACCATCTGCCTTCAAAGATGAAATTCTGTCACTTTTAAGCATCATTAAAACACATTCAAGTGATGATAAAGTTCTTTTGGAAACTCTAAAAACTGTTTACAGAATCGGTAAAGTAAAGATCGATTACATCGATACCAATGACATGCTTTTGATTGACAGGCTTATGGAATTGGTGGAAAACGGTAGTCCGTATGAAGCGCAATATGCTTGTAAAATCATACTGTTGTTGGATAACTGTACAGAACACTTGGAGACGATTACTTCCTCACTTCTACCAATTTCTGATGACGTCAAGCCCTCTCAACTTTTAGTTTTATCCGAAATTTTTGGTTCGGACCATTATGACTTGCTAACTAATAGCTCGACTGATATTGTGACCTTTGTTTTAGCTAATGTATTGTTGAGGAATCCAACTGCTTTGTCGGACGTAAAAGACAACGAAGACGAGTGGATTGATGATGACGATTTGTGCAAGCCGGAATACACCGATCTTGCTAGAAAAGTTTTTAGTCTAAGCTTAATCACAAACAATCTGATTTCGTTGAGCAAAAACTTGAAAGAGAATGAGAACGAAAAGGAAATTATGATATCTAAATCTTTGAAATTGTTTTTCTTTCTAATTGAGAGTGGTGGTGAGCTAATTGTCAAAACAAGCGACAATTCAGACACAGTTGTTAGTACGCCAGTTCAGTATCAGAAGAAGATAAGGCTGGAGTCAGGTTTGCAAATTTTGAAACTAGCTGAGAAGCCTGTTCTGAACAACTTCATTAATTCTATTAATGTTGAAAAACTAGTTAATCTAATTGAAGATGAGTCCTTACAAGTGCGTTCAAAGTTTTTGGACACGTTGAAAAAATACATCACAGATGAAAGAATATCAATTAAATTTTTGCCTTAGATGTTCTTTGTTGCATTTGAACCGGACAGAGAATTGAAGAAACAAACCAAGTTATGGATTCAATTCACCAGTAGCAAAAAGTCTTTCCAGAAAACCACATTTTTTGAGAGAGGGTTTTCCAGGTTCATTCACTACATCGCACATCACCCAGATATTTATGAAAACCTGGCCTCAATAGATCCAGACGTGAGCAATAGACAGACTTTATCCAATGCGGTTGAATACATACTGTACTACTTTGAAAACATTTTGAAAAAGGAAAACATATCTTTGCTATTTTATTTATCAAACAGAATCAAGCAGTATCAGGATATCGATGAGAGCGAGCCAGGAAATCAAAATATCTATATTATCAGCGAAATCATCCAGCTTATGTTAGTTGAATTCAAAGAGCTGAAGAATTGGGACATTCCGGTGTATCAGGGGAAACTAAACTTGCCTACAGATTTATACTTGCCTGTCACTGACTCGCAAAAACAAAGCGACATCATAAATCACAAATACCTGAAAGACAATCAAGTTTTGGAAATAAAAACCATGTTGAAGTCAAAGTCTATAGGAGCCAGAGTTGTTCATGGGGGTACTAGAAGGAGCGCCTCTCGTACTGCTGTAGTGAAGAAGAAAACTGCACCGGCTAGAAAGAGAAAGAGGCATTTGGTTAAAGAAAACGATGATGGCGACAGCGATGAAGATGAATACAGACATACAAAGAGTAAACCGCTTCCTGCCGTTGTTAGAAAGAGTTCTAGAGCTATGCATAAAGTAGATTATGTGGAAGACAGCGAAGATGACAATGAAGATGACGAGGGAGATGACATTTAGGATGGACAGTCGCACGATCCTCGAAAGGAAACCTTAAATTAAAACTTGAAACTTATACATATATATGTATATATATATTCTTATATACGGAAAAAAATACTGCTTAGTGATGTTTCGCATCAAACTTCAAAATTTGATCAACAGTGGCAGTCAAGGACTCTTTGATGTCTTTAAACTTGAAACCTAGCAACTCCTTGGAGATGTGATTGTCCAATTGTGGCATTTCCTTCATGATGTCTTCACCTGTTCCTGGTTCGCCCTTGGCAATTTTGCCCCTTAATTGAGGATACTTTTCGTTAAGAAAGTCTACAATAGACTGCAAGGCAAAAGGTTCTTCTGCCAAAATCAATCTACGATTTCCTAGTGTATCGTCTGTCAAACTGTTCACGTGGGCCTTTGCTACATCCCTGACATCAATGACGGAACCTCTAAAATCGTTTGAAACAGGATCGTTCAAATGTGAATGGACCAATCCGTTAATGATCTCGCAAGAAGCGTTCAAATGGTCAGAAACAGAAGAAGCAAAGCATTGTGGGCCCAAGACGTATCCAGGATTGATAGTGGTCAACGAGAACGTTGGGTTAAGTTCGTGTTGAAAGTCCCATGCTGCATGTTCGGCAGCCGCTTTTGAGTAGCAGTAGGCACTTATACTAGAATCCAAAGCGTCCTTTTCTGACATTTGGTTCCACGATTGCTCGTTAAGAGGACCTTCCTCAGGAAACATTTTATCTTTGGAAGGGGTCATTACGGCGGCTACGGATGAAGTAAGAATGAACTTTTTCACGTTTGGAGCATAGTTGATTGTAGCGTGCATGATGTTTTTAGTACCATTAAGAGCAGGAAGTATCAAGTCATTCATGTTGTCCTCTGCATTCATATTGATTGGAGAGGCAGTATGCATGACATAGGTAAAGTTTGCGCCATGTTTCTTGAACACTTCGTCAAAGGCATCAGAGGCAGCAAGATCTTTGACAATAACCGTTGAAAGATTTGGGTCGTTATGGAAATCTTTCTTCAATTTGTCAGCCTTTGCAGAGTTTTTGACAGATCCTATAACTTTGAACTTGTTTGTGTTTAATAGTTGTCTGATGATGTGTTGATCAATGAACCCGTTGGCGCCGGTAATAAAAACAGTTGGTTTAGTCATTTTTTTCATAAAAAGAGTGTGGCTATAGAACTGGGGGAGAGAGGGTTTTTCTTTGGTGTCTATTGTTTTATTATTAAAGAGGTATTGAGCAGCAAGAGATAATGCCACATATCAGTGATGTTACTGTACCAAATGTCTCTCATATATATACTTTTAAATTTGTAAGATGGACGTCGACTCGTGTAGTGTCAAATAAGAAACCTTAAAAAGGGGAGAAAAATGATATATTAAAATTGAACCAAGGTGTGAACTCACTTGTGCGAGTCTTGAAGAAACTTCTTTCATAACGTGGTTTATTCATTCAAAGTGTTTGGTAATTTGCTTTAAGCAAAAGATAATCGAGGTACTGAGCTCCTTTCTTTTGAAAAAACCACTTTTAAAATAGTATCCAGAAATAGCGGGCTTAATTGTTACTCTTTGGATTAAAATTAGCTTAGTAAGCTACTCAAGTATGGCATCCTATAAACTACGGCTCAATGTGGAAGTATTGTAGTCTTATTTATATTTTAGTAAGCTTCATTTCCATACGCTTTTATGGCGCCATTCAAGGTGAAAAAAAAAAAAAAAAAAAAAAAAAAAAAAAAAAAAAAAGATTCGTCTTTGAGAAGAACAGTAAATATCGTGCAATAATAATAGTAAAACGTAATTCGTGCCAATTACACTAAAATAACTTGCCTCATGCAAAGATTGTTTGTATTTCAATCGTGAAGAGTCTAATACTATATGGAAAGAGTTGTGATGTTGATTCTTAGCTGTAGATACCATTGAAGACAATTTGTTTGGTCAATTGCAAAACACATCTCAAAAGTTTATGACTCTTGGCATCAAATTCTACAATTTGATCAACCGTGGCAATCAAACTCTCTTTTAAACTTATAAATTTGAAACCCAACAACTCTTTTGAAATGTGGTTATCCCAGTGTGGCATTACCTTCATTACTTCTTTCCCTGACCCAGGTACACCTTTGGCAATTTTACCCTTTAGTTGTGGATAATTGTCGTTAATTAAATCCAAAAGATCTTGAACAACAAACCCCTCTTCGCATACAATCAACCTGTGGTTTGCTAATTTTCCATCGAATAAACATTTGACGTGAGCCTTTGCCACGTCTCTGACATCGACAATAAGACCTCCCACGGTGTTTACAACAGGATCGTCAAATTTTGAGTGAACCAATCTATTGACAAGCTCGATAGATGCATTCATGTTTTTGGAAACATTTGAGTTAAAGCATTGAGGCCCCACGACAAATCCAGAATTGATAGTTGATAAGGTGAATTTGGACTCGAACTCTTGATGCAGGTCCCAAGCCGCACGTTCTGCAAGTGTTTTGGAGTAACAATATGAGTTCATCGAGCTCACCAGGGCCTCTTCCTCGGTCATTGTGTTCCATGATTTTTCAGTCAGCGGAGTTTGCAAAGAAATAACCATGTCGTTTGGAGATACAATAACAGCGATAGAGGAAGTTAGCACAAATCTCTCCACATTCGGAGCATACTGCATAGTAGCGTTCATGATGTTCTTGGTACCGTTCAAAGCAGGGACTATCAAATCGTTCATGTTGTTCTTTGCCTTCATGTTAACAGGAGAGGCAGTATGCAGTATATAGTTGAATTCACTTCCCTGTTTCTCAAAAACTTCGTCGAATGCATTCAAAACAGACAGATCTTCCACGATAACAGTCGAGAAATTGGCATCATTGTCAAAGTCTTTTTCCAACTTTGCAGCTTTGGCAGTGTCTCTGACAGATCCGACAACGATGAATTTGTTACTGTCCAATAGTTGTTTGATGATGTGTTGAGCGATGAATCCGTTTGCACCAGAGATAAAAACAGTTGGTTTACTCATTTTGTTGTATGGGGTTTTGAGCGTATGTGGTTTTCAGTGTTTACACTACTAATTGATAATCAAAGAATAATTGGGTTATATGAAGGATGCTTTCAGAGTACTAAAACCTATCCTAGTTTTTTACTTAAATCGTTTCGAGACAATGCCAAGAATCATTAGATAACACTTCGGATATTTATATCCCTAAAAACGACAGTAAAGAAATAACAATGATATAGCATTTCTCGCACGAGCTTTTTAAACGATGGAAAACAAGAAAACAAGAGAAATACTAAAAGGCTTGACAAATTTCAATACAATTGTATAGTTTGTTAACACTGTGACACTGGGCACCCATTTTCAGACGCCATGATGAGAGTGAGAGAGAGAGAGAGAAAAGAAACCGTAACAGTGCTCATTTCTTGTCCATCTTCATGATTTGATCTGCAGTATCGGTAACAATTTCAGTAAAATTTTTGAATTGGAATTTTAACAAATCTCTTGTAACGTGGTCATCAAGAGTGATGTTATCTTCCTCTGGGTCGTTAGCCTTCTCGTCTGTTTCAGGTTGCCCTTTGGAAATTTTGCCATTCAACTCTGGATACTCTTTGTTTATGATATCGTAGACTAGTTGCGTGGTGAAAATACCTTCACCGAGAATTAATCTGTGGCCATCCAATTCATCGTTTGTAATACATTTCAAATGAACTTTTGCTACATCTCTAACATCAATGTAATAACCAACCATAGGATACAATGGATCTCCCAATTTCGAATGAATAGCTGTGTTGATAAACACACTAGCAGAACTGAAAGTTTCGGTGACAGAAGAATCAAAGGATTGAGGACCAAACACAAATGTAGGATGAACAGCTGTCAAAGCAAATTTTGCATTCAAAGATGTGTGCAATTCCCAAGCGCATTTTTCGGCTGCCGCCTTGGAATAACAATACGCCGAGACTGCATCTGACAAAGATTCTTCCAACGAAGACTCGTTCCATGTTTTTTCTGTCAATGTAATTTTTTCAGAAGGATCGAGCTTGGAAGATGCAATCGCAGCAAACGAAGAGGTGAAGATGAATTTCTTGACTTTTGGTGCATACTTTACAGTAGCTTGGAAAATACCCTTTGTCCCGTTTATAGCAGGGATGATTAAATCTTTTTCAAATTCTGTGGTGTAGAAATCAACAGGAGATGCAGTGTGTAAAACATAATCAAATTGAGCACCTTCCTCTTGGAAAACTTTGTCAAATGCATCAAGTTTAGATATGTCTTCAACCATGACAAGTGACAAATCGGTATTGTTATTGAAATCAGCTTTTACTTTTGCTGCTTTTTCAGCATTTCTAAAGGACCCAACAACTTTGAATTTTGAATCCAGCAGGCTTTTGATGATGTGTTGAGCAATAAAGCCTGTAGCGCCTGAAATAAAAACTGTTTCTTGAGACATTTGTGTGTGTGTGTGTGTGTGTGTGTGTTTTTGCGATAGTTTTTTTTTGGACTCGTTGATTTGAGTAAAGGTGCCTAACAATGATGGAAACTTCCGGATATGATGGAGCAAAAGGGTCCTTTATATACTTTTGTGCATGAGGTTAATAGTATCGAAAGATCCGCATTGTTGTTGTTTTTTTTCCACTGATAAGGTGATTTTTTGACGCGTTTTATGTAAACAATGCCAGATCTAGTTGTTCTCATTGAAACGACAACCCTCACTTTGATTTCATAGTTGGCAGTGTATTCTAGGTACAGTCTCACACTTGGTTGTTTCTAGTGGTTTTCAGCTCTATGTGTAAGTTGTAATTTCAAGGAATTTATTGTCCGTCAATTGGTGTGTTTCTTTTATTTTTTTTCTGACAAGTAACACCGAAAAACAATTGATAAAGATTTAAAGTTGTTAGTTACCGTATATTACACATTGGGTCTTTGAACAATACACACTGTTGATGTTTTTATATTATAGAAGAAGCTGAAGATTGGCTCATTTGTGGCTTTCTTCCACTTTAAAAATTTGAGAGGCTGTATCGCGAACTGATTCAGCCAATTCTCTAAATTTGAATCCTAGTAATTCTTTTGTGACATGGTTATCAAGAAGGGCAAAGCTATCAATAACTTTTTTATCTGACCCTGGAACACCTTTGGCTATTTTCCCGTCTAATTCTGGGAACTCTTTGTTCAAAATGTCATGAATGGTTTGCATAGTGAATCTACCCTCGCTAAGGATCAATCTTTTCCCTGCCAAATTTTCGTTGGTTAGGCACTCGACATGAGCTCTTGCGACGTCTCTGACATCGATAAAGGCACCGCACGTTTCAGGAACTGGATCGCCTAGTTTCGAATGAATAGCAGCATTGATGTTTTCACAAGAGGCGTTTAGTGTTTTGGTAACAGAAGAATCGAAACATTGTGGACCAAACGAAAACACAGGGTGCACTGCACTAACAGTAAACTTGACATCTAGTTTTTTTTGCAATTCCCACACGGACTTTTCGGCTGCTGATTTGGAGTAGCAGTAAGAGTCAAGTGGGTCTTTCAAAGCTTCTTCTAGTGGTTTAAGGTTCCACGACTGTTCGTTGAAAACGTTGGTTGATACAAAATCTTCTGATGGTATGGTGACTGCTGAATGGGACGACGTCATGACGAATTTCTTCAAGTTTGGTGCGTACTTAGCAGCTGCTTCAAAAATTCCCTTTGTACCATTGATTGCAGGAAGAATAACGTCTTGGTATCTATCCTTAGGATTCATGATAACTGGAGATGTAGTGTGTAGAATGTAGTCGATTTCTGGGCCGTGTTCTTGGAAAGCTTGATCAAATGCATCTTCTTTAGCAAGGTTTTCAACGTAGACAAATGATAAGTCTTTGTTGTTGAAATTGTCCTTCAATTGGTCGGATTTAGCAGATTTTCTAACAGATCCGATAACTCTGTATTTACCAGAGTCTAATAATTGTTTGATGATGTGTTGAGCGATGAATCCAGTAGCACCTGAAACAAAGACTGTAGGTTTAGACATTGTGTGATTGGGGAATTGAGTTTGGGGGTGGGTTTTTTTAATTGCATTTTCTTCAATTGTATATATAGATAGATAGATAGATATATATATATATATATGAAAGAAAACTAATCAAATTGTGTAGGTTCTTCTATGACGTGGTTCCGGATATTAATTTTTGAAAGGAAAAAAAAATGACACACAAGGGTCTCTCGGGTTTAAGAGAGAGAATATTTCAAAACACAATTGACAAAAACTAATTTGGATATAAATGTATACATATATGTCATATTAAACACTACTGTAACAGTATTTACTCCATTTTCAAAATTTGTGAAACGGTATCACATACAGTTTCTGTTAACCCTCTCAATGGGAAACCAAGCAACTCTTTAGTGACATGGTTATCTAGGGTAGCTAATTCTTTGATAGCAGCAACATCTGAACCGGGAACACCTTTAGCAATCTTCCCCTGCAATTCAGGGAACTCTTTATTGATGACGTCGTAAAGAGACTGAATCGTGAATCTATCTTCACTTAGAATCAATCTTTTCCCTGCCAATTTTTCATTTGTTAAAGAATCGATGTGGGCTTTTGCTACATCTCTAACATCGATGTATGCACCGTTGAAAGGAGGAACTTCGTCGCCTTATTTGGAATGGACTGCTGTATTGATGAATTCACAAGAAGTGTTTAACGTACCAGAAACAGAAGAGTCAAAACATTGAGGACCAAACACAAATGTAGGATTGATAGCTGTTAGTGTGAATTTAGGTTTCAAAGTTTTTTGCAACTCCCATGCAGTTTGCTCAGCAATAGTTTTCGAGTAACAGTATGCATCTACTGGGTTTGCCAAACTTTCTTCTTTGGTCAAGTTGTTCCATGAGCTTTCATCAAACGTGTTTTTGTTATCAGAATCTTGTTTCACTGAACAAACAGCTGCGTAAGAAGAAGTAATAACAAATTTCTTGACATTAACACCGTATTTAACAGTGGCATGGAAAATACCACTAGTACCGTTTTTGGCAGGTATAATCAAATCTTTCTCAAAATCATTTGTAGCAAAGAAAAACGGAGAAGCAGTATGAATAATGTAATCGAATTTGGAACCGTGTTCTTGAAAGACTTCATCAAAGGCATCTTCTTTTGCAATATCTGTGACATAAACAAGAGATAAGTCTGGATTGTTGTTGAAATTGCTTTTCAACGAATCAGCTTTGCTCGAATTTCTTACAGACCCAACGACTTTGTACTTCTCAGAGTCTAATAATTGTTTGATGATGTGTTGAGCTATGAATCCAGTAGCACCGGAAACGAAAACAGTAGATTTAGACATTTTTCTTTTTTTATTTATTGTGAAAGTGTGTTGGTATTTTCCTGGTATTTTCCTGGTATTTCCTCTAGTTATTTAATGTGTTCTTACAAGAAAAGATATATATGGATGATGCAAATAATATGTTCTTCTTTTATAGACGGTGGTTTCCTTAAAAAATGACAAATCTTTTAATTGACGTCAACGTTTCTCCAACGTTTTCTTGTTAAATCTTCCGCATTTCGGCAATTCGGCAAAACAAAAAGAGAAAGAAAAGAAGAAGAAAAAAAAAAACGGCTAAGATGCCACTAAACAGTTTTTTTTCTTGAATGTTAGATGATGACAATGGTGATTTCATTGTAATTGAAAAGTCAACATTCTAATAGGTAGACTAAAGTCGACTGTGGAGAAACTGTTCCGACCATGCAATTTCTGGACGCTCGTTGAGTGTTCACCTACATAAAAATTTTAAGACACTTTTAAAGAAGAATCAGTAAATAGTGTTCGATAAGGATACCCCTTTAAATGTTGTAAGTATACTCTACGTGACTTGGTCGTTTTTAAAAGACCTTCCTTTGTTGTTTGCTGTTGGCGGAAATGACCAATCTTTTTTTCTTAATTGTCCGAACACCGAGACTATTGCTTGAAAAAAAAACGAAATCAAAAAAAAAAATCAAATAAAAAAGAAAAAGAAAAAAAACCACCGTTCGGACTTCGTCCTACAATAACACCATATCTCTTGTATTTGTAGTTTACGAACGTTCTCATCTTGAACCTAGAATGAACCTAGAATAAACCTTTTTGATTTGATATCGATAGAGAAAGATCAACAGAACAATTAGTGTTTCAATAAAACGACATTGACAACAACATCAGTAAGTATAGAAAGAAAAAAAATGTCTTTACCCGCAAACAACAGTGCTAATGCATCTGTCAATTCTAACAGCATGTCAGGTGTGCCAGGAACACCTCAAACTCCAGCACCAGCAGGAGCAAACCAACCAAAGATCAATGAGATGATCATTCCCTTCTTAGAACCATCTGCATACCAGAGATTGACCCGTATATTGATGGTGAGACCTGAGCGTGTGAGACAAGTCGAACTGTATATTGTTATGCTAGCACAACAGGGACAGTTGAATCAACACAAGATCAGTGATGTGGAATTGAAAAATATATTGGACGGTATCTCTAGAAACGAATCTGCCACATCCAACAAGGAACCAGAAAATTCTACAAGCGGTAGCAGTACAAGGAACAATGGGAAGTTTACTCAAGGTATTGTGATTAATAGAAGAGGTGGGTTCATGGATGATTCAGATGATGATCTAGACTTTGGTATGCCAACTACAAGCAATTACAAGAGTAACAATAGCAATTCTAATGCGAACAACAACAACAACAACAACAACAACAATGCAGCAGAAGATAGTGACGATGATTTTTTTGACTAATCTGGCAATAACGTGTATATGCATGTGTATATCATGTAATGTGTAATGCATACGTGCATATTTTAAATCTCAAAACATGTAGTTTAAACAAATATGCACTTCACCGTTAACAATCGGTTATCGCAATCATATGCATGCGTCATCGTCAATATATATGTGCCTTACGTGATTATAACTTTTCATTTTATCATTATCTATTCAGTTTTTTTTTCCCGAATATCTTCTTTCAGAGGGGGGATATAATATAACATATGTATATATCTTTTTTTTAAGCGAATATCCTATTTGGGCCACATTTTTATATAATCTAATACAGAATTTCCCTTTTTGTGCCTTGTTTTCCCCATTCTTCCTTTTCTATTGTAACGTTGACTAAATGGGAAATCTAATGTCGCTTAACTTTTCCATGGTATTATCGTGCATAAGAAATTGTGAAAAAGATAAGATGTACCTAAAACAAAGAAAATAAAGAAAATAAAAAAAATAAAATAAAAAATAAATAAGACATGTCGAATCGTATCTGCAAAGACGATAACGATATGATCGAAGAAGTCTTGAGAAATGGTATATAAGAAGAATAGATATGTTACTCGTTCCCTCCTCTCTCTCTCTATTGTTAATTCACTTAAGTATGAATATCGATAAATAGAAAAACAAATCAAAAAACACCAGATACAAACTACAATGTCAAGTTCTAACCCAAGTGTTAACATTTTTAACCCAATCACTGATACAGAAATCAGAATCACCACAGATTTAATCAAGAAATCGTTTTCTAACGATAAAGTTCAATTCGTCCAGGTTGACAGAATCGATCCCCCAAAAAAATTAGCTTTGGAATATTTAGACCATGTCAGATTCGGGAAAGGATCCTCCGTGCCAAGAATTGTAAGAAGAACATATGCTTACTTCTACAAAAACAACGAAATGCCTCTATACAAGAGTTTGGTCAACGTCACTGATGGACACATCACTTGTTGTCAAGCTGTTGATGCTATCGGACCATTGTCTCCAGAATACGTCTCTGATATCGATGCTAAAGTCATGAACATCCCTGAAGTTCAAGCTGAAGTTGCTAAATTGAAATTGGATTTGCAATCTTATGAACATCCTCAATTGGGTAAATTGAAATATAAAGTCTTGAGTGAATGTTGGATGTTTGGTATCTCTAAAGAAGAACATGCTGAAAAACCATTGGCTCAAGTCTTTATGTATTTGAGATTGGACCATCCTAATGCAAACCATTACTCTATTCCTTTGAAATTTTCTCCTGTGTTGGAATATTTAACCGGTAAATTCATCACCATGGAATATTTGCCAACAAATGCTGAAGAAACCGTTACTGATGTTGTTAAACCTTTCATTGCTGCTGAAATCGATCATATCCCATTCGAATACCACCCAGAAATGGTTCCAAACTATAAACCAGATGTCGGTTTGAAACCTTTGATTATCGAACAACCAGAAGGTCCATCTTTCACAATTGATTCAAACAACAAAGTCTCTTGGCAAGGATGGGAATTCTACGTTCAAAGTAACGTTAGAGAAGGTTTTGCTCTTTACGATGTTCACTTCCAAGGCCGTTCCCTTTTCTATAGAATTTCTTTGAACGAAATGTGTGTTCCATACTCGTCAAAGAACGATACATTCTCTAGAAAAATGGCTTTTGATCTAGGTGATTGTGGTTTCGGTAATGCTGCTAACTCATTGGCTTTAGGTTGTCATTGTTTAGGTGTTATCAAATACTTGGACTGTAGAAGAGCTAACAGAGATAGTGACCCAATCGTTAACCCATCCACCATCTGTATGCACGAACAAGATTACGGTATCATGTTCTTACATCAAAACTACAGAAACGGTTCTTCTACAACCACAAGAAGAAGAGAATTTGTTGTTCAAACTATTGCCACTGTGGCCAATTACGAATACATCTTGAATTTCGTCTTTGATCAAGGTGGTGCCATTACTGTTCAAGTTAGAGCCACCGGTATCTTATCAACAACCCCATTGGATACAACCGTGACTTCCTCTGATTTCGGTACCATCATTGCTCCAGGTGTCCATGCTCCTTTCCACCAACATTTGCTAAGTTTCAAATTCGATCCTAGATTGGATGGTGATAAAAACTCGGTCTGTTACGATGATTATGTTCCAAATGAAGAGGACCCTGAAAAATGGAACGTCGGATACGTTCAAAAAAGAACTTTTATAGAAAAATTAGGTCACATCGAACAGTCTCCATTCACCAATAGATCATACAAAGTTGTCAACGAGCACTCTATCAATCCAATCACTAAAAAACCAGTTGCCTACAAATTTGATATGCCTGCTAAACAAATGATCATGGCTGGTAAAAACTCCTACCACGTCAAAAGAGCTCAATTTGCTACTCAACAATTCTGGGTCCACAAGTACGATGACGAAAGAAGATACGTTGCTGGTGAATTCACCAATCAATCCAGAAAAGACACTGGGTTGTCCCAATGGTGCGATGGTACTGAAAGCGTTAGAGACGAAGAATTGACCGTTCAAGTCACCCTAGCCTTGACCCACCCTCCTTCGTCTGAACAGTTCCCATTGATGAGTGCTGATTTCATGCAATTTTTGGTCTCTCCATCTTCCTTCTACAGCAAAAACCCTGCTCTAAATGTTCCTTTGGCCACAAACAAATTCAACAAATCTGTTTATTTCGAAGACTCTGTCCAAGATACATCTGCCTCATCAGGTTCATGTTGCAGTAAAATGTAAATAACACATGTAGTGTAGCTCCAATATATATTCCCTAATACCTTTTTTTGTTATAAAAAAATATAAAAAAATGATAAACGAAAGAAAAAACTGTCTTGCAAGTCATATGCGCTTCAACAAAAAAAACGGAAGAACCTTAAGGTGGAAGTCAACACTTTGATAGATTTTTCTAGCAACAAACATCAATCAAAAAGCACTAAATAATGGACAGAATGAACCCACTTCAACGGGCCTTCTTAAAAGAAGACTCAAAGTCACAGAAAACTCCAGCTTTCAAAAAACCTTCCCTGCTTAGCAGAGGTCCAGAACTCGACACAAGAAAACAATCAACTCATCTAAGAATACCCAATGTATCCCACCAACCCGGATGTTCAACTCTTCCGAGAGGGCCTAACTCAGCTTCAGAGAATTCGCAAAAAAGACAGAAAGTCATGTTGAAACCTGGATGCGGGCCGTTGGACTGGGCAGATCTACAGGCAACAAAGGGGCTCTCTGGAGAACTAATCATCGAGGCGTTGGTGTCCATAAAAGATTGGGAAACGTTCACCAAGGATAACGAGATATATGAGAGAAACTTGATCCCTGTCTTTAAAGAGCTTTGCCAAAAATTCCCCAATCACAAAATACCAAGAGAGGCCCTGAAGAAATATCCACCGATTCTGCCCTGGGAATTCAAACCTGCATTCAAAATCCGTTTACAAGAGGTCCAGCTGCATAACACCAAAGAGGACATGTGGTGCATCTTGGACGGTAAAGTTTACTCTCTTTCTAAATACCTTGATTTCCATCCTGGCGGGGATGAGATCTTGTCATAGTATTGCAACGGTAAAAATGCAACAATAATGTTTGCCAAATACCATAGATGGGTCAACTATGAGAAGTTGTTACAAACTTTTTATATTGGTGACGTTCTACGAAAATAGCTACTGCAACACAAGAGACTCGTAAATATTGATCAAAGTGACAAATATATAGATATATAGAATTACGAAATAAAAATATATAATCAACTACAAGAAGACAAAATATTACGATTATTGTTCATTTGTTTCCAAAGCCTCGTACGCATTTTTCCAGTCTTGCATTTGTGCTTTGTAAGCGTCAGTGTACGTCTTTTTGGTTTCTTCAGAGGTAGCCTTCCATCTTTCAGAGGCCAGTTTGGTCAACTCTAATAGATTTTTACCCGGGTGAGAAGATTGCAAGTCCGTTTTGATATCTCTGTGGAATTGAACAAATGGACCAGATGGTTTCTTTGGTGGCAATTTCGATTCGTATTCGGCTTTGTTGATTCTGTAGGTAGACCATAGAGCAGCAACTTTCTTTTGGTATGGATCTTTCTGTTCGTCGTCCATAGCTCTCCATTTTTCGGCAGCCATTTTTGACAAATCTGGAACCTTCATTTCCGGGTTGTCAGCTTTCAATTTTTCTCTAATTTCTTGGTAGTATAAGAAGTAGGCGCTACTTGGTCTTTTAGGACCTTGTTTGACCTACTCTTTTCTTTTTTCAACTCTTTTTTGGGATGCACTCAATTTCTTGACATCACTCTGGGCAGCTGCAGCAGCGGCGGCAGCGGCAGCTTTTTTGGCAGCAGCTTTGGCGGCGGCGGCAGCAGCTTTAATAGCAGCCTTGGTTTGAGGAGGTTGCACGAAAGCGTTGGTAGCGTCCAAGTATGGAACAGCAGAGTTGTGGAACTGTCTTTGGTAGTTGACTTGTTGAGTAGAAGCTGGTTGTTGGTACTGGTTAGCTTGGCTAGACATTTGAGCAACAGAACCTTGTTGGCCCATGGCAGCAGGGTTGGATCTTTGAGAAATTTGGTTCAAAAAAGAATTGAACATGGCTTCTGTGATGTTTATGTTGTTAACGTTGCTTCCATTGTTTGGTACACTTCCCCCTTGTGTTTGTTGTGCTTGCGACTGCAAGTGTTGTGATTGCGCAGGTTGTTGTTGCTGTTGTTGTTGCTGTTGTTGTTGTTGCTGGTATTGTTGTTGGTATTGTTGTTGCGCTTGCTGTTGTTGCAACTGTTGTTGATATTGTTGGAATTGGAGTTGTTGCAACTGTTGTAGTTGTTGTGGGGTTAAACCAGAGTTTTCAACAACATTCGATATGTTGTGATTTCCCGGGGAAGCGTGACCGATAGCTGGATTACCAGAAGAAGCATTCATCAAAGCATGGTTAGTACTACTGTTGGTGGAGGACAATAGGTTAGCGTTACTGTTGGCGCTGTTGTTGTGTAGTTGACGTTGACCTTGGAAGTGTTGCTGCAACAATTGTTGTTGTTGTTGAGCTTGTTGGAATTGAACTTGAGCGTGTTGTTCTTTTGAACTTGGAGAAGTTTTGGTGTCTTGGTTCATTGCAGGAGTCTTTGTTTTCTTTATTTCGGTTGTTTCTGTTCGTTTTAAGTCTGGATCAGTTTTGGTAAAAACAATATTTTTTTTTACTTGTCTTAACTGTTAGTGTTTGTGTTGGTATAACGTTTCTTTTCAGATAGGTCTTAGGGAAACTGTAGAAGCAGTGGTTTTTGTGAATGTTACCTTTGTGTTTCAATTATAACAAGAGCAGTTATTATTATTCTGTTCCTTTAAGCTTTCGTGTTCGTGTTTGTTTACTTGTTTTACTAGTACTAACGTATTCGATGAGTTCGTGAAAAATCAAAGCTCAATAAACGTTCATAATAAACAACAGTAAACATAGGTAGTGAAGGTTATAGTTAAGAATAGTAGAAGTTGCAGTGGTCAACTTTGCAAATTTTGTCAGAATGTTGTGATAAACAAGTAGAATGAAAAAAAAAAAAATCATTAAAAACCCCCATAGACTACCACTTTTATTGCCTGTTGTGTGTTGAACGTTGATAAACAGAAAAAAAAAAAAGAAAAAAATTTTCCTGTTTTTCTTCGAACTTCTTTTTTCCTCCCTGACACTCTCTGAGCCTACCTCTGTTTGAGTTTATTCTCTTTTGTTTCTGCCCTGTTTGTTTGTCTAGGCCACCCACACTAATCCCAGTAAGATGAAAAAGACTCTGCCAATATAATCTGACTGAGAAGACTCACAGTAAAAAACGTAAAAAAACCCCCGAAAAACATATACTTTTTACCCGCATGCAATGTACTCGGATGTGCGTTCGGACATGTTCTCGGATGCTTGTTCAACCGGAACTTTTTTTTTGGCTCTCCCCTATATTGTTTTAGAAGCATGTATTACTTCTTCTGCAACCGCCCATCTAAACTTACAATGCATTGTTTTTCAACAACAATATCAACAAGGATTGAACGTCATTAGTCAATAACAGCAACATGAACGTTAGTACAACTCAAATAGCAAAGAGTGGATATCTGGAGACAGTAAATGAACGGAAAATGATAGAACAGAAGATGTGCTCTTGCGAGCTTTGTAGCAAAGCACGTATATTCCCACTTCACGTATCTACAATGACCTATCATCTGCATGGCTCTTTCTCCCTTTTCTCTTTACAGTTCGCGCACACAACGCTACGATTAAAATAAAACATACTTCTTGCTGTAGGTAATCTACAAGCAACTCTGGTGGAGTTGATCATGGAGTTAATCATAAACATTTTTGAATTGAAAAAAAAAAGACAATGGTAGAAACTGGTTCGTTTAGTGTGTCCTATCTTTCGGTCTTTTCTTAAAAGCTTTTGGTAGGTAAAGGAAGGTTGTTCTTGATCTCTTTCTTAATTACTCTATTTTTGCATTAATCAAATACACATATGCTAGTACTTAACGATGTACCTTATATACCCACCGTGTATCTGATATGGCAGGATATATAAACAAAGAAAGAAAAAAAACAAAAATGTTTTAAAAATGTATTATGTATATGTTCATTATCATTATATACAGTCACGCCGATCTTCCTCTCTACACAGTTGAGGTTTGATTAAACATTTTTGAAAAATGTTTTGGACAAAGTCATACTGTGTATCATTCGTAAACGTCTTCTCCTAATTGACCCTGCTGCTTGATGAACTCAGTAAATGCCTTCTTGATGTCACCTAGTCTAGCAGCAAGTGAGGACATTTCTAGCTCTTGGGCGCCTTCTGTTGATGCTCCGTCTACCTCTTTTTCTTCTTCTTTTTCTTCTTCTTCTTCTCTTTCTTCTTCTTCTCCCTCTCTCTCTCTTTTCAAAGATTGATCAGTTGCAGAGTGGTAGTACTTGGTCAAGTATATTTTAAAGCCCTGTGCCAAGCTAGAAAACTTCAAGTCGTGGTCGTCTTTCAAATACTCGTTCATGAAGTTGTCGATGTCACCATTAATTCCATTTATTATCTGGTTCTTGCTATTCTTGTATGAGGTGCTCGTTGCATCTTCATTTGATGAGAGCCCCGTGATTGATTTCTTGGTAGAAGTCGCATCAACTACCCCAAAATGGTTTTTCAACAATGCATTGTTTCTTTGAACAATGTTGTCAATCATTCTGAGGTTGCTGTTGTTTGCTGACGATGAAGAGGATGAAGGTGGGAGCGAAGGTTGAAAATTCCTCTTATAGTCTTTCAAGTTCTTCAATTCTTCATCTAAGAAATCATCTTGTTTGATAAGTTTTAGTTGAACCGTGTTGAAACTGAAACAGTCACCACATTTCAATCCCAAAATATGGTATTGGCATATACCTCTAGCGTTGCAGTCGTTACATTTATAAACACATTTCCAATCGTTGTAAGGATCGGGCAACGGGTGTAGTTGGATCTCTTGGTCCAAGATCTTGAATTGCAGTTCCATATCTATTATTGTAACCTGGCACATTGGGCACTTGTACGAATGTTTTGTGTATTCGTCAAAGCAATGTTTGTGTATTGCGTGCGAGCATGGTTGCATGTACATTACAGGTAGCAAAGATGTGAACATATATTCACCGCAGATGGGACATGACGATTTCGTGTTCCCGTCAATGCACTGGTGTTGTTTGACAGCGATTTTCAATCTATCCTGTTGTGCGTACTCGAAAATGGATAAGAGAGACTGAGAGGTCGTGTTCCCGATGATCTTAAGTACGTCGTTCAACACACTGTTTTCATTTCCGGAGGCAGCCACTGAGTCCTGAGGCAGCGAAGGAGCAGCAAGCACATTGTCGTCCTCGTCTTCATCTACCAAGTCGAACAATTCGATAGGCATACACGCTTGGCATGTGTCACAGTGGAAGTAATCCAACCCTAAACCTAAACCTATTCTACAAATGCCACATTTTTCGCAATGGTATATATCTTTTTCCTCATCGTTGTCGTACAATTTACAGATAGGACAAAAATACGATGCTAACAGTTCCGTACAAAAATCGTTTTGGCAATAGTGGAATTCCGGTTTTTGCACGTCTCCACAGTATAAACAAGCGATCCACTCAACCTCGTTTCTTTGCATGGAGTGTGTATGTATTTTCTCATCATGGCAGAAATTGCACATCACCCACTCTCCACATTCGATGCATTGAGATTTGCAATTTCTCAAATAGTGTTTGCAACCAAACGGATCCGAAATCTCGCAGTGCAACTCTTCCACTGATATTTCTGGTTTGTCAGTTGGCGGTGTAGTGGATGCCAATGTTGTAGAGTGTTTCTCAGACAACTTATGGTTTTTGTGATTCATGTTGCTCACATGTTGGTGGTCGTGCAAATCGTTTAAATCTGTTTTGTTCATCATCAACTTCTGTATCATTAGTGATTTAATTCTTGGTGAAATATCTTTCAATAATTGTACTTTTTGAATTTTCAATCTTAGAATTTTTTGTTCGTCGTTAATATCTGTAGGGATTTCGTTAGACAAGTTTTCTAAGATCTCCTGGTATTGCTTATCTTTTGGAATCACCACGTTGTTGAATAACGGAGCATCTTCCATCATGGCACTGTTTGTCGTGTTTGATCTACTTCTCAGTTTGATTTCGTTAGTTGCTTTGTCTACCACTTTTTGCAACTCGTTATCAGAGACCTCATCTTCCATGTCTTTTGCTTCTTCCTCTGCTTCCTCTTCTTCATTTTCTTCTTCATTTTCTTTTGCTTCTACGTCTTCTTCATCAACATACAGGTCTATGTTTTCTTGGATAACCTGTTCCATCAAGGCACCCATTGTTTGCAATCTTGTTATTGCATTTGAGAAACTTTCACCGTTTTGTAAATCTTGAAGAAACGTACTCATCTGTAGTTTTTTAGCTATCCAGTATGAGTACAAACTTTTATCATTATCGTTGTTTTCTTCCATTCTGTGTATATTTGGTTTATCCTTGTGTATCAGGTAAAATAGGGTGCAAATATATATATATATATATGTTTATCTTCTTATCGATTGTATTACCATATTCTCCGTAAGATAACTGTTTAACTAATTAAACGAGCAGAGATGGCTGTTCTCTCCTTGTGTAAATCAATTTTTGTTGAAATTTTCAATACTATTTGCACGTCACGTGTGTTGTTTGTTTTTCCTCTCTTGTATAGTAGTAATTTCTTTCTTAACTCTTTGATTATTTTTTTTTCCCCTTTTGCAAAATCTGTGCTCGTTCTTTAAAACCTAAGATACACAATGTGCTGTCTCTCAAGGGAACACCAATACCTCCACCAAGAAGAAGAAGAAGAAGAAGACTACCCTCATCACAAAGACAAGATATGGCGGGCCTTTCACAATATACACAGTTTATCAATTTTACCAAGTTTCTTCAAAACTTGAAGAGTTTCAACTTTAGTTTGTACGGAAGATACATTGGGTATCTTAACGTTATTCTATGTTTTGCACTTGGAATCAGTAATTTGTTCCATGCGAATTTAGTGATTATATTTGCTATTATATCAATTGTCCAGAGTTTCATATTGATCTTTATTGAACTTCCCTTTTTGTTAAAAATTTGCCCATTAAGTGAGAATTTTATCAATTTTATTACAAGATGGGAAACCAATGGTTATAGAACGTTGTTTTACCTTGGTATGGCTGCTGTACAATACTGTTCGTGTATTTTTAAAGTGACTTCTCTTTTAGTCGTTGCTGTTTTCCTAACTTTGAGTTCCATCAGTTATTTAGTTGCTTATATGAAGAAACAAGATTTTTCCAAAAGTGCTCCTGAAAGTGTTATTAAAAATCCAATAATGGATACTATGAGTAGTGGTAAGAATAATAATAGTAATAATAAGAATAAGAATATTAATGACCTTGACGATCCATTTGATATTGAAAGTGGTATTAATGCCGAAACAAGACAAGTTTTATAGTTCATATATAAGCACTCTACATATATTATATCGATAATTTCTCCTTTTGATCAACAATTAAAGAATTTAGTACAATTTTCAATAAATCTTTTGAAAGAATCCCTTCATTTATCAGTATTTTAATACCACTGTTATTAATTATATTACTATCATGTTGTTGTTGTTGTTGTTGTTGTTGTTGTTGTTGATGCATTGTTTTTTTATTGTTGAACAAAGATTCTACTCTTGAAACAAACTTTTGGATTCTATCCTGTGTATAAGAATTCTTAATCATTTCTAAATGTACTATTTTCAATAATGGCTCACAATGTTTTGTCTTTAAATGCTGAACAAGATTATCTCTTCTCTTGTGTTTACTGTTACACCATAGACAATTATAGTCTCTGTTATTTTGATGAGATGCCATATGTCTTAACATCCATGATTTTCTATCAAATTGCTTACTACATATCTGACAAATAGATTTATTAATAGAAGCAACCGAAGTAGGAGGGGTTATAGATACACGATGTTTCACTATACTTTTTGCATTACTATGTGTATGATGCAAAGAAGAAGATGAGGAGGAGGAGGAGGAGGAGGAGGGGGAGGATTGGAAAGTTGAATACAGAGTATATGGTTTTGCAGTATATGTAAAATTTGGAGATGTAGGAATTGAAGGAGTAGCGGTATCCAAATTTTTTATAATACTAGAAAAAGAGGGCAATTGATGTCTCTTGTGGCCATCAGGAGAAGACGATAGAGAGTTGGCAGCAGAAGAAGCAGCAGTATTGATAGCTGAAAGCATCGGAAGTTCCGTTGTATTCAATAGAGATGGATACATTTTCGTAATATTGTTATTGTTGTTTTTGTTGTTGTTGTTGTTGTTTTCACTGGTAAACATTGTTTATGGTAAGTTCTTGTGCTTGTTTTTTTTTATTGTATTTTTTACTCATTCGTTTAGGTTTATTAAGAGATGACATGTTTATATTTATATATATATATATATACTCATAAATCAATCAAGATGACATGTTTTATTTTTATTGAATTGCATCAACACACGGGGTGTCAATTCCAATAAAGAACATAGTAGTAATAGTACTATTAACGAAGACACTACAGTCCATAATTTAAAATTAATTCGTTAATTACATTATAATAATAAAAAAACCAAAGACAATTCTTATTATCGATATGTCATAATTAGTGTATCCTATTTACAGCATACATAAAACGTGCCTTTTAAACAATTACCCAACAATTATTATTAGCAGGGAAAGAAGAAAAAACAAAAAAAAAAACGTGCCTATTAAGGTTTTTGTTACTTAAATGTCAAATTGAGAAGAAGAGGGAAAACGTGCCTTCATATGAAAACATTACTTCTAAGGGGAAAGAGAGAGAGAGAGAGAGAGAGAGAGAGAGAGAGAGAGAGAGAAATATCGGCATTTCCGAAAACACACATGTGCTCGATATTCTTGTGTATGTATCTACGTATGGTTCTTTTAAAAGTCAGCTGATGATACACAATGCTTTTGTAAGCGTATTAAAGACAGATCATAGGTACAACTAATAACTACAACGATTAAGTAATACCCATGAATCACGTGTGTGCAAGCGCCTCTTCTATCTCTATCGTGCATATATCTCATATCTCATAACTCATAACTCTTATAATAGTAAAATACCAATACATGTTAGAGATAATACCGATACTATATATTCTAATACACACACAGTTATTCTGATTATACCACTTAGTATATAATATACACTCGAATCTGTTACTTTTTTAGTTAGGAACGAGTCTCTCTCTGTTGTCGTTGTTCCTGATTGTCTGTCTCTTTTTGACAGTCACATTTTATTCTTTTCTTTCTTTCTTTCTCAGGGTAACACATTTTCTCTTAATTAAAATTCAACAAAAAAAAAAGAGAGAGAGAGAGAGAGAGAAGATTGATAGGCATATATAGAAAATACAGTATTAATCGATATTTTATTGTATATATGGATAAAAATTGAAAAAATATTGATCTTTTAACGAATATACACGTGTAAATTCCATAAGGGTATATAGAGTTTTTGAAAAAGAGAGAGAGAGAGAGAGAGAGAAGAAGAAGAAGACGAAGAAGAAGACGATAGGTCAAGGAAAACTAAAAAAAATATGAATGTCATTGGGTATATATCCAATTACATTCCTCAACATGGGGATATCAATATTAATAATGGTGAAGACCTTAAACAGCAACAACAGCAGAAGCAGCACGGAGATACTGCTGATGGTCGTTTAATAGATGGAAATGTAATAGAGGAAGAAGAAGAAGACGAAGAAGACGAAGAAGAAGAAGAGGGAAAGGACGATAAAGGAAACAAGGGAGAAGATTACAAAGAAGAAAGGGAGAATGGAAATAGCAATAATGATACAGAGATGTCTGATGAGAGTGATCCGAGCAGTAGTAGTGCTAGTATACTCCCAAATATAGACGATAACGCACATACGGAAGTTATCGATACAGTGCTGGTTCATGCAAAGATTGGTGAAGGTAAAATAGTAGAAAATACCGACCCTATTTTAAACAATAACAAGGACTCGTACCGGGTCTCTCTTATTATTTGGAAAATATTTATTTTTTTACCAAACATATTAATACTCAAACCAATATTGTTCATATGGTCTATCATTACGTTCCCCTTGACCATTATTGAAAAAATATCAACATATACCTCCTCATCATCATCTAATAAGAAGAGTAGTCAGAGTGGTGAGATAACAGATAATAACAATGATAACAATAATAATAATAACAACAACAATAACAATGGTAATACAGATCTAAGCAATGGTTCTTCATTGACATTGACAACAGATTATATCAAACAATCAACGGTACCGTTAAAGGCAAGTTCTCCTAATTTTGGTGGTAAATTCTTTTTCCCCAAGAAATTAATACCAAATTCTATAATAAACAATCCAAATAAGAGGAAAACTCTCGTATTGGATCTAGATGAAACTTTGATTCATTCGGTATCCAAGACATCGAATATGTCTAACAAGGCACATGTCATTGAAGTACAATTTGTTCCAACAAGTATACCTCCTATTTTCCAAAATACAACACAGTTGAAGAAAAGGAAAAAAAATGGTTCATCAGGAGGTAGTAGTAGTAATGTTATATCAACTTTATACTATGTGAACAAAAGACCATATTGCGATTTGTTTTTGAACAAAGTTTGTAAATGGTACGATGTGGTTATATTTACTGCATCTATTAAAGAATACGCAGATCCCGTGATCAACTGGCTTGAAAGTAGTACGAGAGCAAGATTCATGAAAAGATTGTATAGATCAGAATGTCAATTAAGAGATGGAATAGGATATGTCAAGAATTTAGACGTATTATAACAACACTCGTCTCTTGACGATATCATTATTATAGATAACTCACCGGTATCATATGCACAGAACATAGACAATGCTATACACGTAGAGAGTTGGATCAACGATCCAAGTGATTCGGATCTTTTACAATTGCTTCCCTTTCTCGAAGCTATGAGGTATACTACAGATGTAAAGACTCTGTTGTGTTTGAAAAGAGGTGAAGAAGTTTTCACTCAGTGACGTTGATTCCTGTTCCTTTATTGTTTTTACAATGTACAACTATGTATATATATATATATATGTATATATTAGATTTAAATTTGATGAGTGAAAGATCCTTCAGTCTTGACCAATGGTCTATAAACTGGTTCCCACATTTGTTTTTCGATCCATTGTAAACATTCGTTATAGTCGGTTGGAATACCCTTTCTACGTGTAACACCTTCTTTAACGGCTTGTAATGCAACGGCAGTGGCAATCTTGGAAGATAATTCACTGATCAGACTCAAATCAGGTAGTAACCCAGCTTTAGGGTCACCACAGTGAATTGGTGACAATTCAGCCAACTGGTCCACAGCAGCACTGATCATCGTGTCACTGATAGTAGTGGCTTGACTCAATGCAGCACCTAGACCGATCCCTGGGAAGGAGAAACAGTTGTTGTTCTGAGCAATGTTGTAACCTTCCACAGGTTGGAATGGAGATCCAGAGGCCACTAGTGCATTGAAATCGGTCCATTTTAGCAAGTCTTCTGGAACAGCTTCGACCAATCTTGTTGGATTGGATAATGGGAAAATGATTGGTTTGTCGTTATGTTTGTACATTTCCTTGATGATATCTTCAGTGAAAGCACCTGTTTGTGTAGAACAACCAATCATACAAGTTGGTTTCACATGACGAACAACTTCAATCAACGATTTGGTATTCACACCTTCCCAATCAGCGTCTTTTTTACTTAGAGCCATTTGAGATTCATATGAAACGTCACCCATGGAGTCCAAGATTAACCCGTGTCTGTCCATAGCATAGATATTGTCTCTTGCTTGTTGTAGAGTTAAACCGTGAGTGACCATGTGGTTGATGATTTGATCAGCAATCCCCAAACCAGCACTACCAGCACCATAGATCAATACTTTTGAAGTTTTCAAATCTCTCTTGGTATGTTGTAGAGCAGCCAATAATGAAGACATCACAACAGCACCGGTTCCTTGAATATCATCGTTGAAACATGGAATTTCTGATCTGTATTTAGCCAAGATAGGTCTTGCTGTAGAGACACCAAAATCTTCAAAATGTAAAACCGAAGATGGATAGTGTTCTTTGATAACATTGATGAATTTTTCAATAAAATCATCATATTGTTTACCTCTAACTCTAGCAAATCTATTACCCATATATAATTCATCAGTAGCTAAACTTTCGTTGTTAGTACCAACATCCAAACAAATAGCCAAACCTCTACCTGGATGAATACCAGCACATAGAGTCATCAAAGCCAATTTAGAGACAGAAATTCTAACACCACCAACACCTTGATCACCAATCACTAAGATCCCCTCAGAATCGGTAACAACGATATAATCGATATCGGCATCTGTACCGAAACGAGAGATTCTTTCCAAAATAGAATCAGGAGATGTAATATCCAAAAAGACACCTTCGGGTTTTCTAAATCTACGAGAATAGTTCGAGATAGCATCACCTTCAGTTGGAGTGTAGATAATAGGCACCAATTCATTGATGTATCTTTTAATTAGTGCATAATATAATGTTTTGTTTTGTACTCTTAGAGAAGTCATGAAATCATTTTTTCTCAATGGACTTTTCAAATCGTGCAACTGTTTATAAGCTCTTTCGATTTGTTCTTCAAGAGTATTGATATAGGAAGGTAGTAAACCGTTCAATTTGAAAGTATCTCTTTCTTCTTAAGTGAAAGCCGAACCCTTGTTGAAGATCGAAGAGTTTAACAATTGGAAAGTTTCTAAACCACAAGCAACGTCGCCTTGAACTGTGTAAGTTTGTTTCTTAGACATTATATGAGTGTGTGTTTGTGTGTTTGTGTGTTTGTGTATGTGTTTTTAGTTAGTTTTATTGTTTCCTACGCTTAGTAAATCAATACGCTCTTAGAAAGATGCACATAAGTAATACATGACTCACGAAAGTTTATCATTCATTCGATAATAATCATACATGAATGATTCCTACAAACACATTTGCATTTTATATATATATACACACACATATATATATACACGTCGATAAGATGGTCGTAAAAAAAAGAAAGGCATCCACTAATGACAAGTAATCGTAATCTTTATAATGTTCGGTAGAATTAAACAAATTTGAAAAGAAAAAAGCTGCGAAATTAATTATTATTCAATGAATTAAAAGTGAAGTCAATTTTTTCATGCCATAGCTATCACGATTTGTGAGAATAAAACCGCAGTATCAAGTGATGATGATGATGATGATAATATAAAGAAATCAACCATTAAATGCCATACCTATATTTTATCGAGCACAATTAGACTTATAACTTTAGAAAAGATCAACTATTCCTTTTCAATCAATCTATCATAATTATTTTTTTTTATCCTTTCAGAGCCATTAGAAATTACATTGTTGTTGTCGATGTTTTATTTTTTATTTTATTTTTTTTTTTGTTCACTATATAGCAAGTGATATCTTTTTCCTAGTATTCCCGATAGAAAGAAGAAACGGCTGAAAAATAAAACAAAAACACCGCAATTTTCCATTGGAAAAACCAAAAAAGAAAATTTTGAAATTTGAAATTTCTTTTTTTTTTTTGGTTTCTCGGATAAGCAGATAAAAAAAAAAGAATACCTAGCATATCTTTTTTATTGTCAACGGTCTCTCTGCGCTTGTTTCTTAGACAAGAAAGGCACAAACGCCGTACACAACAACAGATTGCTGAACAACCAGTGAGTGCCGATACCGGGATTACAACTTTGGCGTTGCGATGGTTCCCTCACTGTGTAGTGTTAATACTAGATGTCTTGGTAGAGAGAGAGGGAGAGAGAGAGGGAGAGAGAGGATGGTGCACAGCAAGTTTGGCAATAACTTTCTTTCTGTTAAAGTACTAATAATAATAATAATAACATATAGAGAGAAATCTTAAGGAAAACCCGGAAATATTAGGAACCTTCTAGTAAACGCTGAAAGAAGACTTGGGCTTACACAGTCACGTGTGCTAGGTTTCTAGATGACTCAACTATGACTTTTCATCGTTACTGCGTAGTCTAAAGAGAGAGTAGGTCAACAAGGGTCCTGATAGATATGCAAAGGTATTATGACTATGTGTATAACATTCAATTTCGGGTTATACTTGTTTGTGCAAACGTTCACTTAAAAAATATGCAATGCATTGTGTTTGTTTCTGTATAAACAATATCTCTAGGCAATTACCGTATGGTGACTCAAAAACAACAGTAGAGAAACAATAACCGTATGTATAGTTTTGATATTTATTTGTTTAGTACTGTTAGTTTGCATAATCAGGTAGAGTGACTATTTTATATAAATTGTTTATTTGTGCTCTCTCACTCACGTAGTCAGTACTTGGTTTTTTTGTTACGGCTCTTTGTTTACTTTTTTACTTGTTATTTTGTATCTTCACTTGAAGGAATCTAATAGAAAGAACTACTATACTATACATAGAAAAGTAAACAAAGTAGCACTATATATTAAATTGCGGAGAATAGTTATTAGTTCGAGTTTGTAATATTACAGATCTATACATCTTTATGTAGAATAAAGTAATGCTCATTTTGTAAACGCTTGTTTTCAAAAAGATTTGTATATTTGCATTTATTCAGATAGAAATTCAATGCTTTTACATTATCTTCAAAACAAGTCAGTTGGATAATCAACTGAGAGTTTGCCACAGTGTTGTTCATTTTCGCACTCTCCTGTTTTGAAAATTCCTTAAGAACAGAAGGAAGCCATTCGTTTAGTATCAGATAACCAATACCTTGTCCCCTAAGACTCTCTACAAGTTGTAATTCGTAGACATATACAATGATTGGTTCGGTTTTCATGTTCTTGGATCTCAGTCTACGGCTATACATGATCTCATCTCTTATATCATCCTGGGTCAGTAGGAAAGATACATAGAACTGCAATGTATCGTGTTCATCGTAGTACGAAACATATACCAGTTCTTTTGTGTTCATCTCTTCTAACTTGAAAGATTTCCAAGGACACTCCACAGAGTTGCTGTCTTCCTCATACTCGTACATGTAAGACCCATGCTTGTTGTAATATGAGTCCAAATTAGATTTCAATAATGAAAAATGTGCATCTAGTTCTTTCCCCAGTAACTCATCACCTGTGTGCACTTTTCTGTGTAACGTTGTTTGCTCGTTATCATTGATCTTTGCAGTTGTTCTTAAAGGGAACACTTTTTCAACTGTGTTTAAATATACAGATGTGGGAAAATCAACCATTTTTGGTATCTCACGTATGCCTTATAACGTGTGTGTGTGTGTTATAACTTGTTTGGTCATCGCATTTCCATGTCACTGGAAATCGAGTGTCGAGTATTGAAACGCGATACCAAAGGCAGAGAAAAAAACAAACAATTACAGTATACACGCGTATTCTGAAGAAAAACCAATATTTATAATATATAATATACAGTTAACGACACAAGGAAAGTCATTTTACTTAACGAAGAAAGAGATTATTATGTAAAAACGTATACTAAACTTAGATGTATTTTGGAGCTGGCTGTTCTGATTTGACCAGTGGTCTATAAACTGGTTGCCACATCTGCTTTTCGATCCATTGTAAACATTCGTTATAATCGGTTGGCACATCTGTTCTACGCGCAACACCTTCTTTAACGGCTTGTAATGCAACGGCAGTGGCGACTTTAGAAGATAATTCACTTATCAGACTCAAATCAGGTAGTAACCCAGCTTTAGGGTCTCCGCATAGGATTGGTGACAATTCAGCCAACTGGTCCACAGCAGCACTGATCATCGTGTCACTGATAGTAGTAGATTTACTTAATGCAGCACCTAGACCGATCCCTGGGAAGGAGAAACAGTTGTTGTTCTGAGCAATGTTGTAACCTTCCACAGGTTGGAATGGAGATCCAGTGGCCACTAGTGCATTGAAATCGGTCCATTTCAATAGATCTTGAGGAACGGCTTCGACCAATCTTGTTGGATTGGATAATGGGAAAATGATCGGTTTGTCGTTATGTTTGTACATTTCCTTGATGATGTCTTCGGTGAAGGCACCTGCCTGTGTCGAACAACCGATCATACAGGTAGGTTTCACATGACGAACAACTTCAAGCAACGATTTGGTATTAATCCCAGCCCATTCAGAGTCCTTCTTACTGTACGACATTTGAGATTCATATGAGATGGCACCCATGGAGTCCAAGATTAACCCGTTTCTACCAATAGCAAAAATATTGTCTCTTGCTTCTTGTTGGGTCAAACCTTGAGTGACCATATGATTAACAATTTGATCAGCAACTCCCAAACCAGCACTACCAGCACCGTAGATCAATACTTTTGAAGTTTTCAAGTCTCTTTTGGTATGTTTCAATGCAGCCAAGAAAGATGCCATAACAACAGCACCAGTTTCTTGAATATCATCGTTGAAACATGTGACTTGCGATTTGTATTTCGACAATACAGGTCTAGCTGTTAGAACACCGAAATCTTCAAAATGTAAAACCGACGATGGGTAGTGCTCTTTAACAACGTTGATGAATTTTTCAACAAAATCGTCGTATTCCTTACCTCTAACTCTTGGGAATTTGTTACCCATGTACATTTTATCGTTCAATAATGTCTCGTTATTGGTACCAACATCCAAACAAATAGCCAAACCTCTACCTGGATGAATACCAGCACATAGAGTCATCAAGGCAAGCTTGGAAACTGAAATTCTAACACCACCAACACCTTGATCACCAATCCCTAAGATCCCCTCAGAATCGGTAACAACGATATAATCGATATCGGCATCTGTACCGAAATGAGAGATTCTTTCCAAGATGGAATCTGGGAAGGTTATATCTAAGAAAATACCTTCTGGAGCTTTAAATCTGTGAGAGTAATTGATGATGGCATCACCTTCAGTTGGAGTGTAGATGATCGGAACCAACTCATTGATGTACTTTTTGACCAAGGCAAAGTACAAGGTCTTGTTTTTCACTCTTAGAGAGGTCATGAAATCATTCTTCTTCAATGGAGTACTCAGAAGATGTAATTGCTCGTAGGCTCTGTCGACTTGTTCTTCCAAAGTATCGATCAAGGATGGCAATAGACCGTTCAAGCCAAACTGGTCTCTTTCTGTTTGTGTGAAAGCCGACCCCTTGTTATTGATTGGGGAATTCAATAGTTGGAAAGAGTCTAGACTACAAGGAATGTCAACTTGTGCAGAGTATGTTAATCTTGAGGTCATTGGATTTTGGGTTTTCAGGGTTGATAGTATGGTTTGGTTGATCTTCTGTTCATGTACAAATAGAGGAGTTACACCTGAAACCAACTTAGTTTTCTTTAACAATAATTTAAGACTAGGACGCATGTTTATATATGAATGATATTTCCCAGATTTACTTTTTTCACAATACGGAGGGTTTTCTGTTTTTATGTTCAGATGTCTTCAAAATCTAATCACTTGAGGTCACGCAAAAACTCGATCTAGAATGTGGTCTCTTTATCTCGTTTGTTTGTACTTCGATCATTCAAAATATAGGTCTCATCTCTCCTATGAGACATGATGACTGAAAAATTAACCTTCATGTTGCTTTATTGTTCAGTTCGAAAAGTGAAAAATTTGAATGGAAAGAGAGTGAAAAAAAAAAAAATACTTGGAAAAACGTCAGCACTATAGTCATTGACAGTAAGATATGAGTCATTTGAGTGGAGCAAAGGTGATATGACTATGACTCTCAAGGTCATTCCATTTTATTCCATATAGATAGAGTCAAGGAACCATGGTTCATCAGCAGCATTGTGTGCTTCTAGGGGTATATAAATATAACACTGACTAGAACTGCCAGTCATCGTGTCTCTCTTCTTTTAGTCATCCTGAGTTGAATCAATTGTCATAGAACGAAACAATGCAAGCCTTATAAATCTCGCCGTACCGAAGGCACAATACCGACAAGGAAAAAAGAGTAGCAGCCGCGATATACCGAAATAATGTCCGAATTGTGTTGATCTTTTATAAGACCAGTCAAGTGCTTCTCATGGAATTCCAAAGATGAAGATGTATCCGTGAAGTGTAATTCAAGAGGAGCAGAGAACAAAAAAGAAGAAGAAGAAGAAGACGAAGAAAGTGCAAATGTATATGAAGTTGCTAAAGAAATTTGAAAGTGGAGTAAATAATTGAATAATGGATACACATTGCAATGAAAATGAAAAAATAGGTAGCGTACGGAGGATCATGAATGATCAGATCACAATATCTAATCAAACTCTCAATATCAACTTGACTGATTCTTTGGCTAAAATGATTTGGAAGGTATTTTTGAAAAAAGTTCTTGAAAGTGAGAGTCATGACCAGAATTATAAGAGAGACCAATTTATACTTTCCATAGGTAATTTGAACAACAACTTCAAGAAGCTAGATCTAACTAGGGTATACGAGAAGTTGTTGAGCTTGAGTGAAGGTGACAGGATTACAACTACAGATACCACTATAGAAACAAAAGCAGAAGAACCGCTTGGTAATGCAGTGGATAAAGATACCAGTGTGTTCAAAAAAAGAAAGAAGAAATTTGTTGTAGCAGATAACTCTGATGATGGTACTGCCAATGACTCTGGAGAAATACTGACAACAAACAAATAAATGAAGGCCGTGCCATTGGATTTTGACAGTAAAGCAGAAGAGGATTATGAGAGTAGTATCGGTCTAAATTTGATCAGGTTGAAAAAAAAGAAAACAAACCAGAATATAGCCAATCCAGCGACCCCCAACGTGCAAGTCAAACCACAACAACCGATTGTGGAAAAGACCTCAGAGACACTTCTACAAGTGGAAGCCTTACAACGAAACATCCAGAAATTGAAACAAGATATAAGTGATCAAAAAAACCAGATGCACAGAGACTCAACATCTTCGTCATCGTATATCGAAAACGAATATTTTAAACTAATCCCCATTTCAATAAAGCAAAGACTGGAATTGATTCCGCCCTTTCTAATAGAATTGAATAGAAAATACAACATATCGACATCAGTAATATCAAACGATGACTACATACTGAAAATAATAATGGGATCGTTGATACCCAGCAACGATAACAATATTGTTGATGCTCAAGGAAATGTAGAGGTGAGTAACGATGAAAGCGGCGAGTTAACAGTAAGTTGCTCGAAAAACTCTAAAATATTGATGGATCACAAAAAGCTAGTGGAAAACATGAAGCATATCAAGAATATTGTATTGAATGATGAAATACAGAAAAAGGAAAGTGAAGGAGAAGAAGTAGCGCAAGAAGAAGTAGTCGACGATGATGAAAAAATCATGTTCGATGAAGAAGTCGATGAGTCAGAACCAGAGTTTATAGACAACTCCCAAAATTTGCCAGTTTACGCATGCAAAAGAGATTTTTTGAACATTTTGAATGAGAATCAAGTCATTCTTGTTATCGGTGAAACGGGGTCCGGTAAGACAACCCAGTTACCTAAGTACATATACCAACAAGACCCAGAGTTTCACAATATTGCTGTAACTCAACCTAGAAGAGTTGCTGCAATAAACATAGCCAAAAGAGTAAGTCAAGAAATGGGTTGCAAACTAGGTAAGGAGGTTGGTTATTCCGTTAGGTTTGACGAGAAAACAACAAAGGGAGAGACCAAGATCAAAGTCATGACAGAGGGGGTTTTGCTGAGAGAGTTTATAAACACGCAGAAAAGCACAGCTATATCTTCTTTACCATATTCGCATATTATTATAGATGAGGCCCACGAAAGATCCCTAAATACCGACGTTTTGTTGGGGTTTATCAAGAATCTTCTCCTATCAAAACAGAAAAACAGAAATATGAAATTCATCATAACCTCTGCCACCATAAACTACAAAATATTCCTACAACATTTCCCTAATGCTCCAATTTTCAAAATTCCTGGTAAAACTTTCCCCATCCAATCGATTTTCTTGAAAAGACCATGCCTAGACTACATCGAGTCGATTATCCAGAATATAGACAAGTTGCATCTTTCCAACCCTGTAGATAGCAGCAATGACATTTTGTGCTTCATGACGGGTCAAGAGGACATTGAAGTTTGCTGCTCATTGCTGAACGATAAGCTCACCCAAGTATATGCGGAGAATTTCCAAGCAAACCTGGAAAATGACAGCGACACACAGGTCAACAACTTTGTTATTCTACCTTTGTATTCCACATTGTCCCCAAAGAAGCAAGCTATGGTCTACAAGAAGTACCCAGGTAAAAGGAAAATCGTGTTTAGTACGAATGTGGCTGAAACATCTGTTACTATAGACGGTATTAAGTTCGTGATTGATTCAGGTTTCCACAAACTAAAGTTGTACAACTCCAAGATAGGTTTGAACATATTGAAAACAGCTCCTATATCAAAAGACATGTCGGTTCAAAGACAAGGTAGAGCAGGTAGAACCCAGCCAGGGATCGTTTACAAGATGTACACGGAGTCATGTTTCAATTTTGAGTTGTTGAAAAACTCAATTCCTGAAATTAAAAGAACTAACCTAAGCAACGTTTTGCTAATGCTCTTGTCTTCTGATTCCGAAAAGTCAATGAGCAATATTTTGAAGTTTCCGTTTTTAGAGAAACCTTCTAAGTTGACCATGTTGAGTTCGTTTTTGGAGTTGTACAACTTAAACACCATTGATAATTTAGGGGAACTGACTGAGCTTGGTTGCAAAATGGCCAACATTCCTATTACTCCGAATTTGAGCAAAATGTTAATCTTATCTACACACGCCGAATTCGACTGTCTGAAGGAGATTTTAATAATTGTCGGGATGCTTTCCATTGAATCAGGCAGCGGAGCCTTTTACCAAAGACCCAAGAATTTTGAGAAAATTGCAGATAACAAAAGGTTGAACTTCATAATTCCCTATAGTGATCATTTAAGTTTGCTTAATTTGTACACTAAATGGAAATACAACAACTGCTCTTCAAAGTGGTGTGAGAGAAACTTTATAAACCACAGGTCTTTGATGAAGGTGGACAAAATTATTACACAGTTGGAGACTATGATTCCCAGAAACCACACAAAAAAATCCAGGTTTGACCACAAAAAAACATGGGAAAATGTGAAGAAGTGCATCACAACGGGTTATTCGTATAAAAATATTGGGAAGAAGACAGGTTTGAACAAGTACATTTCATTACAAAACGGTATGTCGTTGCAAATTCACCCAACTTCTTCTCTATTTGGGTTACCTGACTTGCCGCCCTACATCATCTATCATGACTTGCTATTGACCTCGAAGGAGTATATCAACTGCGTCACTGCTGTCGATCCTGTTTGGATCATGGATTACCAACCTCTGTACTTTAGTATTGATTTGGCGCTGAATGAAGAAAGACAGAAGAGCCCAGAGAATGTAAAGATGGAATTGCAGTTGAGTCATTTACAAAACTTTCAAAAACTGAACATGATTTTCTTGGATAAACAGAAAGAACTAAGCTCGCTGAAAGAGCAATACGAACGGGAGCAGTCGTTACTGTCAGACACTGCCATGAACCAATCGTCCACGTATAGAAGTAATACTGGCTCTTTGAAGGCCTTCAAGAAACGTAGGAAACTGGGGCTGTGAGTGTGTAATTTTAAGTAGAGTGGTATAGTTGTGTCCTGCACGTCACGTGGTAACAACCCTGTATTTCAAGTGTTATTCCGACAAAAAGTATCGAAAAACTGACACCTTTATATCCGAGAGATCATGAGGGTATAAACATACAAGAGAGTACAGACAGAGCAGGAACAATGTTTAGACTGTTTACGAGAACCTATTACAAAAGAGTTGCCTATCGCTCCTGGAACGGACAAACCACCTCGTCATCACCATCTTTAATACAGTTGTTTTCTACTCCACAGGGGAAACGTAATTTAGCATTGTTTGCTGGAGGAGCTGGACTATTCTATGTTGCGAATTTGCAAAAGGCTCCAGTTTCGCACAGAAAACGGTTTTTGTGGATCCCCAGATCGTGGGAATTGAAAATCGGAGACTACTCGTACAATTCGATGATGTCGCAGGTTTCTCGCCAAATTTTGCCACCAAGTCACCCCGAACACAAAAGGGTTGTCAAGATTTTCCAAAATTTGGTAAGAGCTGCTGAAAATGATGTACAGAATCCTGAAATCCGGGAACAGTTGAAGGGTATTGATTGGAAAATCCATGTTATCAATGATCCACGCCAGCCACCCAATGCATTTGTTATGCCCGGAGGTAAAGTTTTTGTCTTCAGTAGTATTTTACCGATTTGCCAAAACGACGATGGGCTAGCCACCGTGTTGGCACATGAGTTCTCGCACCAACTTGCCAGACACTCTGGGGAGAATCTAAGCAAAACCCCCCTGTACTCTATCGTTGGGTTGACGTTGTATGGACTAACTGGGATGAGTATTTTCAACAGGGTTCTATTGGATGCTTGCATCAAGATGCCTGCAAGCAGACAGATGGAAACGGAGGCCGATTACATAGGTCTGATGTTGATGGCCAGAGCCTGTTACAATCCACAAGAGAGTATTAAATTATGGCAAAGAATGGACATTTTTGAAAAAAAGATGACTGGCGGAGGCTATGCGAAAAACTTGGAATTTTTGAGTACACATCCTTCTAGTGTAAGTAGAATTCAAAACATGCAGAAATGGATGCCTGAAGCCCTTTCCATATATGATCAGAGTGACTGTGGAGTTTTCAAAAGATTTCCAACGAGTTCTGGGTTTGGCGGATTGTTTTGAATGGAGTCACATGACTTGAGTATTTTTGGTTTATTTTTTACGTGCAATAAGAACAGACACACTTTTGAGAGTGATATAACCTTGAGTCCATATAGGATAACAAGAAGCCAAGAAAGTAAAACAAAACAAAAAGATGTCTGAGTTGGGGAAACAGTTGAACAAGCAGTTGAAATCAAAGCAGCTTTCAAAATTAAAGTTCTATTGCCAAGTATGTTCAAAGCAGTGTCGTGACGAAAATGGTTACAAACAGCATTTGAAATCACCACATCATTTGAAATTAAAGAGTCAGATAACATCTAAGGATATAGAAAACTTCAATAAAGTGTTTGAAAAGGGGTTTCTTAAGTTTTTGAAGATATCGCATGGAGAGAAATGGGTCAATGCCAACAAAGTGTATAATGCGTATATTATTTTTGATAAAGACCACGTCCATATGAATTCCACCAAGTATACGAGTTTAACCAAGTTCATTCAACACTTGGGGAAGAACAATATGGTCAAAGTTCGAATGGATACCGATGTTGATGATAATAATGATAATAACAACAACAACAGCGAGAGTGATTTTCCATCAACAGAGTTGAGCGAGGAAATGGTCAACTCTAATAGTTTGATGATCTCATACATAGACAATTCATCAGAGACAGTTCTTCGAAGAGAGCACTTGAAACAGTTGGAGAAAAACACATTGAGTGAAAATCAAACACAACTTCTGATATTGGAGAGACAGATGCTCAATGCGGAAAAGTACCTGCAGGACGAACAACCAGAGCAACCACAGCAACAAAAGAAAGAAGAAGAAAATGAAGAAGAAGGGCATGTAAATGATGAGATATCAGCGGAACAAGCAAAACCTTTAAAGGCAATCTCACTAATTACAAAAACTACAAACAAAATCACCAAAAAACCCAAAAGAAAGAAATATATCTTTGAATAAGTTATATATACAGTATACATAGGTTTTTTTTTTGTTTGTTTTTTGTTTGAAATTATCATCACCATTATTATTATTATTATTACTATATTAATTCAAATGGAGATATTTTCTTGCAATTCTCTGTATCTTTTCTTTGTCTTTGCATACAGTATGGCAGCAGTGATAGAAAGCACACCGAATGCGAAAACTATACTTAACACATCAAACAATTTGTTTGAACTAGATTCACCAGATTCTCCCAATCTTTTAAGTCTTGAACCGATAAACAGATATATAAATAGTTTTGGAGACACTATTATGTTAGCAATAAAGAAATTTTTCAAACTTATTCCATATATTCCAGCTAGTGCACCGTTTGTCAAAGAATAAGGAAATGGACATAATCTTACAAGGGCTATAATCAGATAACTGTTATTTTCTTGTAAAACTGAAGTTATAGCTACAAATTTTCTATTTGAATGAACTAATTTTTCAGCATAACTGTTTAAGAATTTTTGAAAGACATAAAAACTTGCGGTAGCCCCTAAAACGGTACTACTTGCCAATAAAAACCATCCAAATGCAGAAACACCGTATATCATTCCTACAGATGTAGATAAAAGAGAGTACCCTATTAAAGGAGGGAAGGAAACTAGGAAAATCAAAAAAAAGAGTAACCAAGGTGTATACCATTTCTGTTGCAACTCATTGGAAGTTGTGACAACATAGTTTAAGATCCGTTTGTGTAGCACCAACATGGTCAAAAATAGAGAAAGGGTCAAGCATCCGGCAATCAAAACACTTACTTTCTGCCACGCTGGTAACTTTTTAAATCTCTTTAAATTATTCGTTATCAATATATACTTTATTTTGTAGAAAAACCGTTGTCTTGGACTTAGATTGTATAGTGCCAACATCTCTTCATCATCTTCATCATCGTTGTACTCTTCATCCAAAATGAAATCGTAGTTGTTGTTATTGTTATTGTTATTGTTGTTGTTGAGCGTTTGGAATGTAGAATTGTTATTGTTATTTCTAGTTGAACTAGAATTGTTGAAAAGGAAATCCGAATCATTCAATTCATCATCAGGGATACCGGTATTCCCCATACTGGCAGAAATACGTGCCTCATATTGATCCGACATGATATTTTTTCCTACCTTTCTTTGGTCTTTGTTGATTGGTGTAATATATATAATTAATTGTAATCAGGGAGTGCTCAACAATTGGTCTTGAGCATAAGAAAATAGAGAGAGAGAGAGAGAGAGAAAGAGAGAACAAGACACCTTACTGAAAGGAAAATATATCTCCTAAATGATAAGGAATTTCGGTATAGCAAAGCCAGCATTTCAACAACTCATGAATTAGCGGTTTTAGCTCAGTTGGGAGAGCGTCAGACTGAAGATCTGAAGGTCGAGTGTTCGATCCACCCAAACCGCATATTTATTTTTTATTTTTTTGCCTTTCTTTAATTCAAAATACTGAAAATAACAAAAAAAAGATATTGTCCCTTTTATTGTCTCAAAAGTTGTGTGGGGAATAATTTCTATCTATCTCTCTTTCTTTTTTTTAGGGGGTGTGTGTTTATGATATTAAGTTTGTCTCATTCTCTCTTAATAAAAATGATACAAAAAAGAAGAGAAGGTGATGATGTTGATGTCTATTTAATATTGATTATATTGGTTATATTGGTTATATTGAGACAAAGACTATTCAATTGATGATATAGTTCATTCTTTTGATCTACATTGACGTACATATGATAGAATAGTAGTGATATACTGTAGTAGAATGATTATTATTCGATGAATAGAGTGACGTGTATGTTAAATATATGATATGAGTTTTAAGGACATTTTTTTAGATGGTATGTTTATATATATATATATAAAGAGACAAGAAGAGAATGGAAAAATAATTAAAGTTTCCAATTCTAAGATCTTGAAATGTGTTTGCTATTGTAGATGAATTGAATAAATTGAAAAACCATAACTAAACAGTTAAACAGTAATATAAAGAAACAACAAACAATATAAAGAAAAAATGTCAGAATTCGATGCTAGTAGTTTGTTCAGTATGAAGGGTAAAAATGTTGTAGTCACTGGAGCTTCATCCGGTATAGGTTTAGAAGTGGCTACTGCTTTAGCATCAGTTGGTGCAAACGTTGCCATGTGGTACAATTCCACCGATATTAAAGAATTGGCTGATAAGATGTCTGAAAAATATAGTGTCAAGTGTATAGCTTATAAATGTCAGATAACCGAACCAAAACAAATTGAAGAGACTTTGGATCAAGTTCTAAAAGATTTTGAAGGAAATAAAATTGATTGTATGATTGCTAATGCAGGTGTTGCATGGAATAAAGGTTCAATGGTTGAAATTGAAAAAGATGAAGATTGTTTTAAAGAATGGTCTAAAATTATGGATATAGATTTAAATGGATGTTTCTATATTGCTCGTTATATTGGTAAAATTTTTAAAAGACAAAAATATGGTTCTTTAATTTTTACAGCTTCAATGTCTGGTCACATTGTTAATGTTCCTCAACTACAAGCAGGTTACAATACTGCAAAAGCTGCTATTTTACATTTTAGCAGATCTCTTGCTGTTGAATGGGCTCCATTTGCAAGAGTAAATACCGTTTCTCCAGGTTATATCAATACTAAATTGACTCAGGAAATGGATCAAGAGTTGAGAGAAAAATGGGTACGTATGATCCCATTGAAAAGAATGGCCGATACTCACGAGTTGGTCGGTGCTTATATATATCTAGCTTCAGATGCATCCAGTTATACTACAGGTGCAGATATCAAAGTGGACGGTGGGTACACAGTTGTTTAAATGTTAATACTACTACTACTACTACTACTACCTTTATATATAAATCTATTTAACAATACTTTAGTTATAAAACATGCCGTCACGTGGCTAGTGCATTAATGCTCGCGTTTCTTTTTCTTGAACTTTTTTTTTTTTTCTTTTCTCACAGATGTATTCTAATGTTCGATTGAATATTTCACCCAAAGCCGATGCTCTACTGCTTAGCTATTGTGTAGAGGGAAAGAGAGAAAGAGATAGAGAGATAGATACACACACGACCATACAAGGAAAAATGGCTAAGATTACTTTTAATGATGATGATAACGCTCTGGCAATTGATGTGAAAAATGACGTTGTTGCAACAAAGAGTAACGATGCTGTAGATAGCAGTAGCAATGATAACAGTGATAGCGATGTCTCAGATGACGATGATGCTCCTGAGGAAGAAAATATGAATGAATCAGTTAAAGCCATTCAAGAACTGGAAAGAGAACAGGCACAAGCTGTTATAAAAGCGAAAAATGATTTGAAAATTAAAAGAAAACAGAAAACTATGAAGTTTCAAGAACAACAAAAAGTTAAAAAGGAACAATTGCAATTTGAAAGAAAACAACTATTGGAATTTGAGCAGCAACTGAAACTAAACGAATCACACCACGATGACAGCAAGACACCAAGATCAGAAGATATACTGAACGAAGAAGTGATGGAAGAGTTACCATTAGAGTTTCTTTCGAACCTAGACAACAACGACTCTTCCTCTTCATCATCGTCTCTAAAAGCCACCCACAAGACATTCGAAGAAGAAGAGGGACAGATGAACAACGGCTCAGCTCACTCGTTGGAAGACGATGACTACTTGAAAGCTTCTCAAAATACACATAAAAACAAATTAAAGACCCTAAGAATGTTGCACAAGACAGAAGTGAAGAAGGGATCGTTCATAATATCTAGAGCTCCAAGTACGCACTCGAAATCGTTAGCTCCAAAAGTAGAGAAAAAAATCATGAACGTGAGGGACAAGTGGTTGAGAAGAAAGACATTGAATAAAAGATAGGCAAGAGAAGTTTTGCTCGCACAGAGGTTTTGTATAGTAAACACATAGAGATATATCTATATAAAGAAAGATTTATATGTTCATCATTCTTTGATTATAAACGCTACAACCATTGGTATGGTAGCACCGACTACTAACGATAAGACATTTTTTTGATGGCTTTTTTCATCGTTATCATTTTGGAAACTGAAAAAATCATTCTCATCAACATGGTGTTCATCATCGGTAGAGTGATCTGCTGAATTGTGAGAAAATGCTGTGAATGCAGCATACAATAGACTACCACCAGACACCAACAACAAGTTTGCTGCAACTGGACCCATAAATTCACTATCTTTGACAGACATACAAAACAGGGCAATTATGATATATCCGATAGGAGTAGATAACGCAAAAGCCCATAAGTTGGTCACCACTTCGTAGTACGATAGTTTTTGTTTGGAGATCATCAACGAAGACAGAGATAATACAGCGGGGATCTTGTGGATGATAATAGCAACGTACATAACGAATTTAAAAGACTCCGACGTAGCAGCTGCCCCAAGTGAAACCCCGTCCGATAACCCTTGTATCACTAGGGCAAACACAACATTGTTTTGAAGAATTATTGGTCCTGTTTTGAAAACGTTTATGCAGTCCCAAACAGAATTCAACTTTACTCCCGCATGTACATTGAGCACCTTGTTAGTACTACTACTACTACCCATGTTCTCCTCTTCATCGTCGTCAAAACCACCATGAACAGAGTCCAGCGAGTCAAAGGAGGATCTCGATTCAATCTTGCTAACCAACAAACTATCTAGTAAATAAACACCAATAAAACCCAGTAGAAGATCGAACCCTAAATTACCTTTGCTCTCAAGAACAGAATATACACCTTCTGGTATGACTAGCATGAAAGACATACCTATAAGCATCCCCATTCCAAAATTAGACATGTACTTGAAGATGAATTGTGCCCATTGACTAGAGGCCTGACTGCTTGTGCGTAAATCGTCGAGATGGCCATCCTCATTGTAAACTCTTTCGGCTTGTATGTTTTTCCATTTTTCGTAGTACACCAAGGGTATCATACCAATGGCAAAAGTAGCAAAGTGGAAAATCAATGCCGTTACGACAAGTTCTAATAAAGAATTTAGAAACCCCATTTATGGTTTCAGCTGTGTCTTTTATTCTCTGAGCTAAAACCATTTAGAGATTGCCTGTTTTTTCGTATCACTCCACATGAAGGGTTATTTCTTCTCTATCGTAAAATCTACAATTCAAAAGAGTTGGGCGGGTAAAATATATTGAATTGCAAATCTTTCGGTCCTGGTTCATCAAAACAAAATACTAAGGCTAGGCCATCTCAGAGCATCAAAGGACAGAGAGCAATCGCTGCAATCTCGAAAACACACACACACACACGCACGCACACACAGGCATGGAGGATAATGATCTAATTCAGAAAGTGATAGATGTGGGGAAAAAATACTACAAGGCAGGCCAATATGAGAAAGCACGCTCAATGTTTACCAAAGCCATTTTACTGAACGAATCATTCAGTGAAAGCCAACTAGAAGAAATAAGACTGGGCTACGGGCTCTCGAAAAGGATTGACTATGACAGTACGAGAATATGGCATCCACTAATTTGTCAGGCGCTGAATTTCAGATCCCTATGTAATGAGAAACTTAAACAGTATAACGACTCGTTAAAGGACGGGAAGGCTATGATCTCTTATGAGCCATATAACATGATGGGTTACATACGATGTGGGAGAATGTATGAAAGTTCGTTGCAAAAAATAGCTAGAGCGCTGAAATACTATGAGCTGGGTCTACACAAAGGTGAGATAGGGGAATCAAAATATGGCATAGAACCCAACGAAAAATTGAAAAAATTCTTACAAACGAAAATCAATGCTCTATTGCCCTCGGATCCAGAGATCATCAAAGAAAAACTGTCTGGGGGCGCATCCACATCCCAATCAGAGTTTAAGAGAAAAATACTCAGTCCTATGGAGTTTTTCAAGGACAGACAATCCAAGAAGCAGAAGGTCGATTCAGAGGATACTGACAAAGATATTCTTCTTGGGAACAATTATGACATTTTGGCAACTTTCCCCGTGGAGCTAATAAACAAGATAATGAGTCATTTACGAGTAAGAGACATTTCACAATGTATGGTTTTGAACAGAGCGTGGTCAAAATACGTGTATTCATTCCCAGATTTACTTTCAGCAAGAGTCACTATATCTAATTACACTGACATGAAAGGGTTTGATAGTTTTGTAACCAACTGTGAAACAAACGATTCACCTGTTTTGATAAACAAGCTTCAATTCAGAACTTCTCCATCACTTGAAAAGAAACTACTATCAATGCTATTTGAGTTGCTCTTGACCAAGACCCTTGTTGTTGAAGAACTAGTAATAATTGCCAATGACTCAAAGACCTCCACTATATACGAATACCTTCAACAGAATTTAGAGTGGTGTATGCGAATCACGAAGTTGACTCTTGTTTGTGAGTACGTTAGTGGGATTGAAAATCAGCTACTGAATATTTTACCGAGTTTGCAGAGTCTAGAATTACTATACACGGGAAAGGCCATATCATTCGCATCAGGCAGGTCTAGTAAAGACGCGTCTCTTTTACAGCACAAGCGGCTTACTTCATTGACTGTGGCCAACCTACCATATAAAAAATTCAAAATTCCATTATTTGATCTCCCTGAGTTGGATAATCTAAAGAGCTTATCTCTCTTTGGAATAAAGATCAACCATACTTTCCGCTCACGTTTGAACTCTAATTTTCCACACTTACAAACTTTGAAATTGGAAAAAGTGGTAGACTATTCTCTACTGGATTTTCTTCAAAATGCCTTTAATGAAAGGTTAAAGTTTCAGTTGAAGAAGCTTATCTTTAGGGAGGAAAAGATATCTCTGATGCCATCTCTATCGTCTAGTGAATCTCAGAGTGTGACTCTTTTGGAGAATTTTCTGGAACTAAGAGAACTAGATGTATATTCCAGCTCGATAACGTTTTCCAACTTGTATAAAGTGGTCCAAAATTGCTACAAATTGGAGACGTTGAATATTGGGAATTGCCCCAATCTTATTTTTGACATGGCCAATACGAGCACCATTTCACGGCTGTTCCATCAATTACAGACGTCAACGACTTTACGTACGTTGCTATTGCCACAAATGATTGGAATCAATTCCATAATTTTTGAGTCTTTGATCATCAAGCAGCTGAGCAAGTTGAGTGATCTTGAGATGTTGGACATTTCTTTTAATCAAGAGATCGATGGTGTGAACTTGTGGTCACTCGTAAGAACGTTACAAAATCCAAATTTGACAATACTTTGCAACGGATGTGGGAAGATCGATCCCAACACAATAAACACAATAATGATGAATAAGCCTAGTAAATTAATTAAGAAAATTATACATGAGTACACGAAAAAACAGTGGACCACCATTATACTACAGTGTTACTATAACTAATGATCCGCATGCACACACACACACACACACTCTCTCTCACTCTCACTTGGACAGTGACAGCTTTCTATGTGTTAGAGAAATTGCCTTAGAAGGAGAGTTTCTGAACGAGTTTCCTGGCAAAGAGTTATCTCTTCTTCTTGGGATCTTTTTCATATTTGTTGCTGATGATTTGACCAACAATTCGTCATTATTTTCTGTGTAGCCTTGACCTTCCAACAAGACTTCGTTCAAAGTGTTGTGTAGTGGATGTTCCAAGGAGTTCATAAAGTTTTTATCTTTTGCTATCAATTCGCTTTTCAAGAAAAGGATTGCTGAATCTAGAGCGAATTCTTGAGAGCAGTGATTTTTAATGATTGATAATTTTGGCCATGTTGCATGAATACCCATTATGGCTTGACTGATTATGAATTTTTTTGTTGGATTGGAAAGCATTTCAGGTAAAAAATTTAGAATGGAGAGATCTGGTAAGATCGTTATATCACCGGAGTACTGTTGTAGGAACACAGATTTCAATTTTGTGAATAAGTTTGGTAGAATCCCGAATTCTACAGTTAGATCGAGACCGTGTATAATTTCATCAATAACGATTTTGGAAAAATTGTTTAATTTGTATTTAAATTTTGCAGTCAATTCATTTTCCACTTCTCCACCAACGCACGATACGGATAATATTAAAAAGGGGAAAATGTGAATATTAACTTGACAAGCAATGATGTGATCCACGTTAAACATTTCTGATAATCTAGAGATGGGAAGATCGTTATCCACAGAACCATCCATGAATTTCACGGTATTTTTCGCATTCCAAATACGTGTTTCTCCCGTTATGGGATCTTTTTCGTACAGTGGGGTTGATTGGAACACACCAGGAAGAGAGCATGACGAGCAGATGGCGGACCAGATCAAGATATTTGGCGAGTTGTTACAGTTTAACAATCTTGGTTGTTCGTATATGGATGATGGCGAGACGGTAACGTTTAAGATTTTCCCCGTCTTGTTGTATGCTTCTCTTAAAGTTATATCTCCTAGTAGTTCGATCATTGTTTGAATTAAAAATTGATTATCAAACCATGCACCTGATTTCAAAAATTTTTGTAAATTTTCCCATACAGATGTTTTTTTGGTACTACTATTGTTATTATCGTTATTAGTTGTATCATCTTCATTAAAGATATTAAATTTTGTATTTAAAATTTCTTCGAAAAGTTTACCAAAATCTTCTGAAGAATGAACACATAGAATGGATGCAATAATGGCACCTGCACTACTCCCACTGATGATCTTGGGCAACAAGTCTTGTTCGAACAACGAGACCAAGACCCCGATGTGGAACAAACCAAAGGTGGATCCCCCTGAAAGAACCAAAGCTGTTCTTCCTATTTTCTTTCTCGTTTGCATTAGGATATTCAACAAGTATAGTTTATCTATATTAGAATTATGGACCAATTCGTTAATAGATAATTCGCATTCATTTAAATAATTTTCAATCAATTTCTTAGTACCAACATGAGAATGTCTATATAGATTTAAATTTCCTGAATTGAAAAGATTTCTTTCCCAAGTTGTTCTAATTAGGTATAATAATTTTTCATAATTTTTATTCAATCTCTGTTGTTTCATATCCACTAATACTTTATTCAAACTCTTATAATCGTACAATATAGATTCATCTTCTTGTTTCCATTTCCAAGTTTCTTCATTCAAGTTATCTAATTCTTTAGCTGCAAATGACTATTCTTTATAACTATTACAAGTTTTCATATTTTCTTGAAGTTGAGCAATAATTTTTTGTTTATCCTTGACAGGATCCAATAGACTAGTATCATGAAGCACACTATGAGGAATATCGTACTCTTCGTTGTATGTATCAAACAAGTATTTCGTCAAAGGTTCTGTCATTGGATGATGATGATTCTTCTGTGTCTATATTAGTAGTGGACAGTAGTGGTAGTGGTATTATATATATCTAGAATTCTTATACTTATACTTATATATACAACACATTTTTCCAAAATAACACCAACACGTGACTTACAGAACTAAACGACAAAAATATAAAGATTATATATATAGTAAAAGATTAAATTGATTTTCCATTTAAATTTGAATCAAATTTAACCAAAATGAATTTTTTAACCATAGTCCATTTATCGATATATTTTTTAGGTATTTTATTATCACATTTTTGAAATATTTTTAAAACGTGTAATTGAGTATAACCATTAAAATTTAATTTAATCCAAAATATACCTAAATAAACAACAAATACAAAACCAGCAAATGGAGTTAATATTAAAGTATTAAACATCAATGGAATTAAAGTAAATATTTCAGCATAAGATATAATAGAACCTAATTTTTTATTCATTTCCATAGACATTGGAACAATTTGTAAAAAACTTAAAATCATATATGGGAAAATTTTGAAAAAACTTGGATATGAAATAAACAATAGAGCAACAATAAATAAATATTGGAAATTAACCATACTGAATAAATCGTAATAACTAACGTTTAGAAAATTTCCCTTTGTAAATTGATTTAGAGTAATGAAATGAGATAAGATCGAACCAATACATGCAAATCTAAACCAATTATTTGGATTAAACAACAATTTTTTACCTAAAATATGGAAAAGGTAATATTTATAATCGAACCATGAATAATTTCTTATATGGTTAATCAAAAATTCTTTTTCTAATCTCAATGTTTCTAAATAATGAGGACTCTTTGAAATGAAAAAAGTTTTCCAATTTCTATATTTGTAAAAAGTAAACAACGAGATAAACAATTTAGAAGAACTGTAGATATAGTACATCGAATATAAGATACCGAACAATAGACAAATACCGTGTCCTACTTTCCATAACAGTTGTTGCTTAGCAATTTTTTGTGCTTCTTTTAAATCTTTCTTAACAATGATTTTTTTAGTCCCATTATCGGCTGAAGCAGCTGGAGCGTTGCCAGTAGTAGCAGTGGGAGTAGTAGCAGTAGCAGTAGCAGTAGCAGTAGCAGACATTGTTTATACTCTCTTTCTTATACCTATTTTTGTGTGTCTTTTATCTCTCTCTCTTTATAGTATCATATAAGTAGAATCAAGTATATAAATTTATATACATGTTCGAGTATACACATCGATTGTTTCATAATTGTACCCAAGCACTTTAAAAAATACATAAATATATATATTTTTTTTTTCATCAATTTTTATCCCATGAACATAAAATCAAACGAAACTCTTCACCATAGTAAATAAGTAAATAAGTGAAAAAAAAAAAGGGAAATAAAACAGTTTTCACAAAGTCACATGATCATATCTGATCATAATAATAATAATAATAATATCAAAGGTAGTTACCCTGTGCTTTTAATAAGTTAGAAAAGAGATATGGATATCATGGGAGGGTAATAACTTAGTGAGACCAACTATATATATATATATATAGGTATATGTATGTATAGGTGTTACCCTGTTGTTCTTTTCTACCTCTATCTATATACTATCTATATACTATTAAGAGATGAAAGTAGAGTGTGGTAATAATTATAATAGTAAGTAATCACCGTAGTAATTCATCAATTGACTGTTAAATAGTAGTAGATAGGTATAATAGTAATTAGTAATAGTAATAGTAATTAGTAATAGTAATAATAATATTAATATACTTTCTACAGGTTTCTCTTTCTAGATTATCTTTTTTTTTGTTTTTGATTTACCGTAAAACAGTATATCTATATATATATATCCGTATAAATTAATACAAAAGACTATTTTCTCTTAGAATATAACGTAGAGTAACGGACATTATTATATAAATTTTGATTAAAAAGAAAAAAAAATAGAATTAATAGCCGTTATGTTTACATATATGTGTATATATGTGTGTGTGTATATATGTGTACACATAACAATTTAAGTTTCTACTTATAAAATACTGTAGAAGATGTATGATAATAATAATAATATTAGATGAAAATAGAAGGGTAACAATTAGTAAATAATTAGTAAATAAAACAATAACAAACAAAAATACAACAACAACAACAACAACAACCACAAAATGGAAATATGTGGAAAAAAAAAAAAAAAAAGAAATGTCGAAATGTCGAAATGTCGAAATGAAATATTATAATCTTTTACTATAATAATAATAATAATACTATAACTACTTCTATAACTACTATTATCATTACATGTATTATCGATATTTTCAATTTAAAGAGTGTTTTTGGTATTACTAGTAGTATTGATATCTTATATGCTGTATTAAGGTACTTTTAGTGGTAGTAGTAGTAGTAGTAATATATATAACTTAAAAAATACTAAATAGAATACGCGATATAATATTAGATATATTAGATATATAAGAGATAGGAGAAATAGAAGATATACAGATACAAAATATATAATCAATAGATACAACCAACAATCAACAATCAATAATCGATAATGTACAACTCTCCATTTCCACCGTTGAATCCGAATATAAGATATAAAACAGCAATGGAAAGAGCTGGTTTTAATGTTAATACTGTTAATACTACTATGAATAATGGCAGTATTAGTAATAGTAATAGTAATGGTAATAGTAATGGTAATAGTAATAGTAACAGCAATAGTAACAGCAATAATAGTAGTAGTACTAATGTATCTAATATGGAACAGTATATTAGTAGTAGGCATACTAATACAACAACAAGTAATAACAATAACAATAACAATAATAATACTATGAGAGGTACAGGACAGAGTAGTCCTATGAGTGGAACATATAATACTAATATCACTACTACTACTACTGCTATTAAAAATAACAATATTAATAATAACAATGGTAGTAGTATTATTACTAATATAGATGAAAATAAAATAAAAGCAAAAGCATTAGCCGATATATCATTTAAATCAGAAAATAATGAATCTAATGAAGAAATAGTTGAAAAAGAAGTATTAGTAGTCAAAGAAGAAGTAGTCAAAGAGGAAGTAGTCAAAGAAGAAGTAGTCAAAGAAGAAGTAGTCAAAGAAGAAGAGGTTAAAAAACATAATGTGTATAATCCATCTTTAAAAGATAATTTAGATGAAGCTAGACAAAAAAGTTTTGATATGTTGACTCAGGATATTGAAAAGGAAAATATTGCTACTACCACAGCTACAACTACTACTACTACCAATAATAATTATGATAACAACAGTAGTATAGAAAGTAAAGAATACAAAGATACTTCTGTTATGGATGCTATTGTTCCATTAGAGATAACACAAGATAGTAATACGAGTAATACTTCTGTTAAATCACATATAGATAGAGATATTCATGTTTTAGATAATGGAATATCAGAAATATCTACTTCAAATCAGTTGAATGAATTATTAGAAGAATTAAACGAATCTAGTAATAACAAAACATTATTAGCTCATCAAAAAAATCCATTACAAAAACCATCAATTGAAAATATTGATGAATCATTAGAATATAGCGATATACAATACGAAATTAAAAGAAGAAATACAACAAATAATAAATCAAGTGCATACCTTTCTGGGATTGTTGTTCCTCCACTGAATATCGATTTAAAAGAAATCGTACCGTTACCCTCGATATCTATAGAAGTTCCACCCGGTGAAGGTCCTTGTAGAAATTGTCATCAAGAAATTGATCTTGATGTGGAAAAACGTATATTTTCTAAAAGAGGTAATGAACTTTCAGGTCAATGGCATAGAAGATGTTTCCAATGTACACTTTGTGATATTAAATTTTCTAAAAAAATTCAATGTTATATTTTAAACGATAAACCATATTGTGAAAATCACTACCATATTGAAAACAATAGTATTTGTAAAATATGTGATAAATTTATCGAAGGTGAATGTTTAGAAAATGATTGTAATGAAAGATTTCATATCAATTGTTTATCATGTTTTATTTGTAAAACAATTATTACAAATGACTACTATATCTATAACAATAAACATACGATATGTGATAAACAT